>JARVGP010000429.1:0-44607 GCA_029876185.1 Mansonella ozzardi | reverse complement strand
TATTATTATTATTATTATTATTATTATTATTATTATTATTATTATTATTATTCATATTATTATTATGGAAAGAAAATCGATATTAAGTATTTGTGTTATCTAATACATGTTATGTATATATATTTGTTATAACACAATCTTATTTATTTGTACATATAATATACGATTATATTTGCCGTCATTGATTGATTAATTGATAAATAAAAAATAAAAGCGAAGAGAAAAAAAGAAAAAAAGAAAAATTTTCTCGAGTTATAATTGCTGTTGCAAAAAAAAAAGAGGAAAAGAAAAAGGCAACTATTATTGGAAAAATATTTTTAAAATTGTTATTTTGAATTTTATTTTTAATCAAGTAGACAGCAAAAAAAAAAAAAATTTTTTTTTTATAAAAAAATTCTTTCTTGTTTGTTTTTCTTTAATTCTTTAACCAACAAAAATATACATGTTGTTTTTTTCTTTTTTTTTTTTCTAATTTTTTCTTTATTTCTGCTAAAAAATTTTTCTCGTGTTTAAAATGCATATATGTATGTATAGATACATACACATAACAAATTGATTTTTAAAAGAAAAGAAAAAGAAAAAAAAAAATTAAATTATGAAAAAGAATCCAATCAAAATAAGCATAGAGGGAAAAAGAAAAGATATTTTACCGCATAGAAAAGATGATAGTTGACAAACTGTTAATTTTATGATAACAATTTATGACAAGAAGGTAAAGAAAAAGAAATTAAAAACAAAAATGAAACTTTAATCTTCAATGAGAAATTTAAAATAGCTTTTACGAATACATCATACATATACTATATATTATATGTGTATTACAATTACCAATGAAAATTTGTAGGACGGTAAAGATATCTAGAGTAAAACAAAATAATAATAATAATAATAATATTAATTAATAAAGAAGGGTTAATACTTTAAAATCATACTGATTTGTCATTATATTGCAATAAACTTATCTTTTTTATTTTTCATCCCATTTCTTTTCTTCTTTTCCACGAAAAACTTATTGACAAATCATTTATTTAGTATATTGATAATAATTTTTCATTTATTATTAAAATAATATAGAAATCGAAAAATTCATCATGAATAATGAAACTTTTTTTTTTTTTTGCAAAATATTATAACAAAATTACAGAATTTGTCCAGAACAACAATGAAGATAAACAAACTTTTAGAAATAATTTCCAGATTATTAATCCCACTTATTCTATACATTCATATATATATATATATATGATTGAATTATTTCAATATTACATATATTTGATCGGATAACTTAAGTATTTAATAAAAATGAATGAATGAATGATATATTTGAAATTTTTCAATTCATTGTTTTAACAATCACTATGAGTTCACATAAATCATTTATTAAAAAATGGAAAAAAAGAAAAAAAAACGGATCTTTTAAATTTGATAGTACTCACTCATTACGTATGATCTTTAACCCTCTCAAATTTTTTTTTAATAAAAATCTTTTTCATTTTAATATGAGGAAAAGGAAAAAAACAAACAGAAAAATTGAGGGAAAAAGAAAAAACTAAAAAAGTTATAAAAGTACTGGGAAGAATTTCATCATCAAATTATTATTATTACTTTCTTTAAAAAACCAGTCATCCAAGAAAATTAAAACTTAGGATTGGAAAACACTGACAGTAATGAAGACGATTTTTTTTTCGTTTTTCCTTTTTTTTTTTGAACTTTAGAATTGATAACTGAAATATTGCTCCTACGTTTTATTTTATTTTATTTTTTATTAATTTTTTTTACCTTATGAAAAAAATTCAACTTTTAACTTGTTGACTACTAATTAACCATCTGAATTATAATTTTAACTTGTTGACTAATTAGCTAAGTTTGAATTGTAAAAAAAAGAAAAGAAGCCATATAATAAAATAAAAATAAATATCATAAAAATATAATTAAAAGAAAGAAAGAAAAAAAATGACCTAATTTTTTTATCCTGCAATAATAAAAACAATTATAAATTATTATTTTTTTTTTTTTGATTTTTAAAATTATTAAAAATTCTCTCTGAAAAAATTTTGTCTAAAAAAATAACGATGAAAAATTTGTTGGAAAAATTTTGCTGAAAATTTATTATTAAATTTCAAACATCGTAACAACAAGAAGAAAGTATTACGATCGTTTTTCTTTTTCCTTTCCAATTTTTTTTTTCGTGTTTTTTTTTCCTTATATATCCCGGAAACATACATAAATGTGGAAAAATGTTTTCAAAAGAGTTTTCTTTTTTTTCCTCTTTTTTTCCTTTTTTTTCTTTTCCAGGAAATATGATTCTTGCAAAATTGAAATAAAACAGGCTGTAGTTTTAGCCTTGATGATGATGATGGCCTTGGATCGACGGCCATATAATACATATATATATATGTATAATATATATTATATATTAATATATTAATATATTCATTCATCCCTATTCGTGTATCAATCACATATTACTACTATCATACTATCATCATACTATGTGCATCGTTAATAAAGCATTTGCTAAAATAGCTTTTCCTGAAAAAACAAAAAAAAAAAAATGAAAAGAAATTTTTTGAATTAAAAAGAGAGAAAAAAAAATGAGAAAATGATGACCTCGCTCCTATAACTTCGTATTTGGTATCCCCTACTTCCAATGCTCCTTAATGGTGCAATTGTCGTAATAGGAGTAATTTGTAATTGTAGTAGTTAGTTGTAGTAACAAATAACGGTAGATATAGCAGTGACAGGTAGTAGTAGTGGTTGTTAAGAATGCAATATCAGCAAATGGTATTAATTAAATGAACCGAAAAAATATAATGAAATTTTAATTTAAGAAAAAAATATAAAAAGAAAAATTAATGTTAATAAAATGAGGGATAAAAATGATACCACTTGTTTATTAAATTGATAGTTTTTTTTTATACTTTTTATTTATTAAAAATAAAAGCATTTCGAGTTTATTGTTATTTTTCGTTGTTTTGATAAATTTGAATTATTTCAAGTTTTTTTTTTTTTTAAATTTTCTTTTCAGTAGGAAAATTCATTTTAATTAATTTTCAAAAAATAATAAAATGAAAATCGTCGAAAAGAAGACAAAAAAAAAGAAAAAGGAAAAGAGAAAAAAAAGGTACATTATTAGACCGTATGAAAAAAGGCATGTGATTGGAAAATGAATGGAATTTTTCAGAAGGTATTAAATTTTTAAAATTTTAATAGAAAAAGACAGCGAGAAAAAAAAAAAACGGACGATTCCTTTTCATTCTTTTCATCTTTCATTCTTTTCTTTCCTTCTCTTCCTCTCTCTCTCCCTCTCTTTTTCTCTCTCTCTGTCTTTCTCTTCTCGCTTCCTTTGGTCTCCGTATAACTCTTTTCACTGTTATCAAAAAAATGCAGTATTGTTATAATTTAATTGTTAATTTCAAAAAAATATTTTAAATAATTTTAAAAAGTTCACTGCAAAATCTTTTTCCAAAGTATTCAAAATTAAAACATAAAAAAAAGCGCTAAAGTAAACAATACGATAAAGCGAAGGGAAAAGCAAGCTAAGCTACTTTCATTTCTTTGTAATCCCTCAATTAAAATTATTCGTACTTTCATAAACTTCTAATTATTCAATTTTTTCACTGAAAAGCAAGAATTGTAATCAATAATTATTTCTTATTTCCGTTGCTTCTACACAATATATTATACATTTTTGAGTAATTTGAAAAAATATACAATTGCATTTTGAAATTGGCTTAAATTAACAATTTAAAGATAAAAGCAAAAAACAAACTTTAAAAGCAAATTAAAAGTAACTAAAATTAATCGATATCATTGATGGTAAATGAGTAACTAAGATAATGATAACTGATATTATCAATGATAATGAGTAGCAAAGATAAATCGAAGAAAATTTGCATAAAATTGCTATACACTTTGAATAATTTGAAAAAGGTAAAAATTGTATTTGTCATTTAGAAGTTTTTTTTCTTAAACAATTAAAATTGAAATGTAAAATTTCATTTGAATTCATGAAATTCTTTAGCAAATAGTATTGAAACAAATTAAATGCGTAGATTTTGTCACTGATATGATTGAATTATATGATGATCATATGAATGTGGTGACATTCTGGTAAAAATGGGAACTATCTCAAAGTGGAAACTTCAAAAAGATTACAAATAAAAGAAGTATTTTAAAAGAGTTTCAAAAGAATTTTAAAATTTCCCACTATGTCAATTCATTTCGCTTAAATGGCATTTTTATTTGATCCAAGCTGATTAATAAAATGACTTTTCGTTCCTTTAAAATCATTTTTTTCTACAACGGTCATAAACCCAGCAATTCACATACATAATTAATTTAGAAATTTCAAAATTCATTAATCTAATGAAATGAATGGGAGATAATAGAAATGTGGGAGACAAGAGAGAGGCAGAGAGAGAGGGGGAGAGAGAGGGAGAAGGAGTAGAAGGAGGGGACAAAAGCAGAAATGAGAACAAAATTAAAAAGGAGAAATTTTAGAGTTGAAAGATAAAAATGCGTGTGTGTGAATAATTTGATAATATGAAAGAGTTAGGAGGGGGAGGAGGAGGAGGAGGAGGGAAGAGGGCACTAGGGGTCACTAAGTTTTTAAAAAAGAAATACATAAAAAGGAGAAGGGGGAGAGGGTGACAATGGAAGGGGACAGCAAAGAATGATAAGAGGGAGGAGGGGGTGGGGGAGGAGGAAAAGGAGGAGAGGAGGAGGAGGAGGAGGAGGAAGGACGGATGGACGAAAGATAAAAGGGTTTAAAAAGAGGGGACAGTTCTCGTCCAACCAACACTGCAACAAATATAATTGGTTAATAAGGGAAATTTTTGGCGAAAACTAGATCATCATTTTATTTGAGCAATCGATTTCATTTGTTGTTTCAAATAATTGAGAACGCATGCGCAAAACATACACATACGAACATACAAACATACAAATACAAACATACACATACAAACATACAAACATACACATACAAACATACAAACATACACATACAAATATACAAACACATACAAATACACACATACAAACATACACATACAAACATACAAACATACTAATAATACAAACAAACACATACAAACATACAAACATACACATACAAATATACAAGCACATACAAATACACACATACAAAATACACATACAAACATACAAACATATAAATAATACAAACAAACACATACAAACACACACATACAAACATACACACACAAACATACAAACACACACATACATACACATACAAACATACATACACATACAAACACACACATGCATATATAATGAAAGGATGGATTCTTTTATACCAATGAAAAAAAAATAAAAAATTTTTTTTGGGAAAGAAAATTCATTTTGAGCAAAAAAAACTTTATTGAAAAAAAAGATCGCCGTAAAATTTAAACAGTACTAATTCTTAGCTTTATTTTCTTCGTTTAAATTTTCTTCCTCTCTCTTTCTCTCTCTCTCTCTCTCTCTCTCTCTCTCTCTCTCTCTCTCTCTCTCTCTCTCTTTCTACTTATTTGAGAAAGGGGAAGAGAAGAAAAAAAGGAAATAAAAAGAATGGAAAAAAAAGAGAAAAGAAATGACAATTTACTCATTCAAAAAATTTTGTTACTTTATAGGCATTTTCAATTGATATATTTGCATATATGAGAGACTAATAATTTATCTTCAATAAATTATCTTTTGAAAAAAAAATTTTTTTTTTTGCGCTTCTCTTTTTATTTCTTTACATTTTCTTCTCTTTATCTTTTCCTTTCCCGGCCTTTTTTTTTACTTCTTTTCTTTTTCTTTTTTCTTTGTTCTTTTTTCCTCTCTTTCTCTCTGTCTTTCCTAGACAAAACTAAAAAAGAAAAAAAAAATCATTCAAGTGAAAATTCGAAAAAAAAAGAATTTTTTTTTCATCGAAAAAGGATCATTGGCCAATTTAAAAATTGCAGCAAACTATGAGTATAATTATTGAGAAAAGAAAAAAACAAAAAAATATTTCGAAAAATTGAATTTATAAAATTTAAAAATTAAAAAAAAAAAAAAAAAAAAAAAAAAAAAAAAAAAAAAAAAACAACGAATTAATATATTTTGACATTTGTTTAAAATGTTAGCAAATGGCTTTTGCTTATATTATTGTTGATTTCTACGAATTTTTTTTTTTTAACAAAAAACGAAAAGGAAAAAAATCATTTAAATTAGAAGGTGGAAAAAACATACGCACACACATTCGTACACACAAACATACAAGGGCATACACAAACATAAACATAATTGTCTCAGTATTTGAATGATGAAACTGAAGAAAAAACATTCAATTTTTTATTAATAAAATTTGGAAAAAAAAGAAAGAAAACGAAATGACAAAAAAAGTGTCATCAAGCGTCGACGATATAACAAAGTGACCTAAAGTTCATAATTTCACATTAAATATATATATATATATATATATATATATATATGAATATATGAACTAATCAATATCTATTAACCATTAATTACTAAATGACAAGATGACAACAAAAAAAAAAGACAGAAAAAGAATAAAAATGTTTGTTATATGCACAATTGTTATTTCAATTTAACATCGATACATAATAAAATATGCATCTGAACAATTTATCTCTTGAAATATTACTTATAAATTATGAGTCATCCTAATCACTATAATCAGTAATAATTTTATAATTGTATATTGAAATATTACCTATAAATTATCATTTATCCTAATCACTATAAATATAAATATATATCAGTAGCAATTTTATAACTGTATATCTCTCATTGTAATTATTTATCTTACATTATAATTATTTAAATATATCAGTAATTTTAATTTCACTACGTATGCCCAGGGAATTTCATATTTATAATCATCATAAATACACCAATGATTCAATTATACATTGGAGAGAATTACATATAATTTAATCTCTCGTAAATATATTAATGACACTAACAGTCTGTCACGGAAAATTTTTTTCTTTGTTTTGTCATAATTCTATCGAATATATCAGTGAATTAATTATATATCTCGGGAATCTCATAATATCAATGTAAACGATACATAAATATAACAAATATATCAATGTATAAACATTGAAAACACTACTATTGCCTATCAATGTGAATTTATTGTAGGCCGAATGTATTTTCATTTTGTTTACAAAGTTCGAAGAAAAAAAAAATGAAATAAAGATGGAAGAATGAAAAATAAACGTCGAATATGAAATTTTTCTTTTTAAAAGTGAAAAAAAAAAACTCAAATATTTGTCGTCGCAAATAAATAATAGATAGGAAAAATTTAAAACAATTTTGTAAAAAAAAAAACAAAAAAAATTTTAAGAATTTTCGAAAAAAAATGTATTAATCTAATTATGAAGGAAAAAATGCCAACATTTAAAAAAGAATTTGGAAATACAAAATGATATGTACACATAATTTTGGAGGGAGAGAGAAAAGAAGGGAGGGAGAAGGAGAGAGAGAGAAGGAGAGAGGGGAGGAAATGGAGGGAGAGAGAGATAAGAAAGAGACAAGCAAAGGAAAAGTGACCAAATGTGAATTCAATAATTTGTTGGTGGGTAGAAATGAAATGAAATGAAATGTAAAAAAAAGAAAGAAAAAGAAAAAAGTGTCCTAATTTCAAACCATTGTAAAAAGCATAAGTAAAGCAAAGCAAAGCAAAAACAAAAAAAAAAAGGAAATTTGAAAATGAATGAATGAAATTCATTCTGTAAATTATTTTTGTTATTGTAAATTGGATGAATTGAAAAGAGAATAAGAATAAAAAAACCTAAAAGTGTGACCTCTGACCTTGCTGTTTGTTTGTTCATAATAATATTTGATTTATTTTTTTTAAACAAATATTATCTGTCCAGATAGATCTCACATATACGCTTAATTTATTTTTTTGAAGAAATATTATCAGTTCGGATAAACCTCACATATACTTTATTTTTTTGAAGAAATATTACATGTCCGGATAAATCTCACTGTCCGCATACTAGAAAATCTGTCCAATAATGGAAATACCTTTTCCCTAATTCATTTTTCAATTCCTGCAAATTATATTCCGGAAAATGAGAGTATTGCTATCCTCTGATCAATGGCTATCGTTGTAGCTTACATTTACACGCCTTCGTCGTTATCGTTTGTTGTTATTATTGCTGTTGTCATTGCTGTCATTGCCGATATGTGGTATTTGGGATCGGAATAAGATTAGAGGAGAACGAGACTGGTGGGGACGAGGATCACAGAGGACAGAGGACCGAGGACGGGGACGAGAACGAGGGACGGGGGACGAGAACGAGGGACGGGGGTCGAGAACGGGGAATGGGGGGACGACGACGGGGTTATATGGGATAGTCAGGAAAGGGAAAAGAAGATCAATTCAGTGCTACCTATGTAAATATAATAAAATGATCCCTTTTTGCTTTAAGCCTTTTTATAGCATCTTTTGTCTTAACTATTCATAATCTCTTAAAATGTATTTTAGTATATCGTTCTCTCTCTTTTCTTTTCTTTTAATTTTTTTTTCTTTGCACTTTTTCCATTTCTCTTTTTCTCATTCTTATTATTGATAAAAAGTTTAGGGAAAAGATTATCATCTTTAACTTTGAAATTTATTCATTTATTGACTTAAATAAGAATATTAAAATTTGAAATTATTTTTTTTTCATTCAATTATATCCATTCAAAATGTCTTTTTCTCATTGTTAATCGCTTACTCTATTCTTTACTCTTACACATTTTCTTTAATTCTCAACAAAACATGTAGCATTTCAATTTTTCTATCACCATCTGCATTCCTCTTTTTATTACCATCCAAGAAAGAGACGCAGAGAGAGGGAGAGAGAGGTGGACTATGAATAATAAAAATGACCAGTATGATCGGTCGAGATTGCCAATATCAAATTAAGCGATATGCTTTGAGGAATGGAGAAGCGTTGAAGTTTAAGGTTATCAGACTATAATGCAAAAAAGGGTAAAAAGGATGCATCCATCAGAAATTTCATTTTTCATTCCCTCCTACTACTAACTAGCCTTCCTTTATGAATTATGGAACACCATCATACGTATCGCCTATTCTCATATACATATATATATGTGTGTGTCTGTCTGTGTGTGTGTGTCCATCTGTCTGTCTGTGTGTGTGTGTGTGTCTATCTATCTATCTATCTGTCTTTATGAATATTTTGTAAATAGTAATAAAAAAAGAGAAAAAAAAATGATTGACCTCGGAAAGCGCAATTAGAATTTGGTGGTTACCCTCTTGCCTTATCGACCCCTTCCTCATATGTCTAACCCCTTTGGTCTGTCCAACAGATTGAATAGCTGATTCTGCTGCTATGGTAAATCGACACCACTACTATTTTATTGTTTCCTAAATTATTGATTATTATTTTTTTTGTACCACACACACACACACACACACACATACACACACACACATACACACACACACACACACACATACACACACACGCATGTACTACATAAATATGCGAACATGAAAAAATTTTCAAATTCCATCCGACTGATTTCGTACCATTCTTCTCTTCGACATCTCTGTTTCAGAGTAAATGATATATAGGCAAGGCAGGAAATTAGTTCAGACTAGGCCTAAGTAGGACCATTTCCGTCATTGCCGTTATAGCCAGGGACTGAATTGACTGATTTAGATATGAGTGCCTTAGAAAGTGGCAAATTCGACATTTGATTAATTTTGCATGAACATTTTATTTTTAATAGGATCCTACCTAAGTTACAGATTGATATTAGGGAAAATTACTGATAATTATATGATAACAATTAAAATAAAAAAAAAACAAACAAAACATATAAAATGATTTTTTTAAACGATGCCTATGCAATTATTTGCGATCTTTAAATAGTAAATTAAATAAAAAATTTTTACGCAAAAAACGTATTTATTTTTTATTGGTAAAATAAAGTAAACATTTCGGTAAGCGTTATTAATGCTAACACTTCTTATGCAATCAATCTATTAGATAAAAAACTTCACAAATATCACTGTTCAAATTCTAAACTCTATGAAACAATTTCTCTCAGTAGCTAGCTTATCATCAATTATTATTACACGTACGACCGCTTATGACGTAATAAATCGATAGTTTATTGAATTGATAAGTTGTTAGCACTTTAAAGTGAAATGGAAAAAGTGCATTTCAATTTATTTGTTAGTGAAAAATTGTGTAAATATTAACACTAATCCACAGATCTCTTTGAACTATTTCTTTCTTTCTCTTTTCTCTCTTTTTAAAATTTATATTTTTGGAAACGATGTCCTTCAAATGGCCTTTAGTGTTGGAAAAAAAAAAAACGATTACGAAAACGCAAAAAAAAAAACGGGAAAATGCAAAATCGTTGTTACTAAGATTTAATATGTAAGCGACAAAATGGAAATAAGCACTGAGTTTTTTTTTTTTTTTTAAATTTTATCGAAGCTTACTTAATTCATTTTCACTTGCCTTATTTTTGCTTTTATGGAAATTAATTACTGAATAGCAATTTTTTTTTCCCTCAAATTTATAAAGTTATTTTCTTACGGACAGACATAAATCAAGCAGGTCAAAATTACAGATTCAAATTTAAATTTTGTGCAAAATGAAAAAAGAAGTGCAAAATGAGAAAGCAGCGAAAATTATTAAATTAAGGATGAATCAATTTGGTTCACTGATTTTATTATTTTATTTGTGCTTAAAAAATTTTTGTGTTAAATTCAAGCCTTAGCTTTTAGAAATTATAGATCTGAATTTACAGGCAAGTAAGTAATTCATTCTGATTGCTTTTGTTCATATTGCCACCTTGTAGTGTGATATTGACTAAAAAAATGAGTGATCCTATTGTTATTTTCTAACTACAAAAACCTTGTCTTGATTATATCATTCATTTTCTGATTTTATTGAACTTTTTAAAAAGTTCAATAAAATCTTTTTCGGAAATTTCAAATTTCTTTTTTTGCTTTTTAATTTCTGCAGCATTAATTTTTTTTTTTTTAGTAAATATGAACTGCATAATTTTAAATTTACATATGTCAGAATGCAGATAACAAAAAAAAAAAAGAAATCTTGCAAATAATTGATTAAAGTTAATTGAAAGAGATCAAAGAAAAAATCTTTTGATTTGATTGAAATAAAAAATGCAAAGGATTTTTTAAATAGAAATTTACTAAAACAAAACTGAAAAAGAAAGAATACAATAACAAAAGTACCGTAGAATGGAAATCATTTACCTTTTTGTCGCGTTTTCTTTCATTAGTTATACTTTAAATTGATTAGAAGGGAAACTATTTAATAGAAATTGATAGAAAAATCAAAAAAAAAAGAATGCAAGCTGCACTTTTCTCAATAAGACATCAATAGTGATAAGAAAAGAATGAAAAATGCAAAAGAAGAAGTGCAAACTGCTAGAAATCAAAATATATATTAATTTGAAAATATTATCGATTAAAATATTAAATTAATAATTGAAAATAAATTTGATTGGAGGAGGCGGAGGAAAAAAGGAAAAGTGAAATTATCAGTTGACAAGGAAAACAGAAATGATTACAAATGATTTCATCAACAATTAATTCATTTACACTGAGCCTTTATAAAATGATTTTTGAAAAAAAAGTGAATAAATGACAGAAGAAAAAGATTTGTCAGTTATCAATGACACTTTAAATTATCGCATCAGTTAATTAGTTAGTTGGAATTTTTTTTTGATTTTAATAAATTGAATACAAAAATAATGAAAGCTAAAATTTTTTAGAATTTGTCGTATTTATGCTGAATGTAAATTCTTTAGATAAAATTTGTTCACCTGCGGGCCTATTAAGCTTGTAGAAAATTAATCTGATTATTTAAAAGTGAAATTTCAATAGTAATTCAATTTCGCTTTATTTCAAATTTGATAAATCATTTCATGAGAAAAAATTTTCGAGAGATTAAGATAATAACAACAATTAAAAAAGGTATGGGAGGAATAGAATTGTTTAATTTTATGGATATTTCATTATTGAATATTTCTCTTTTTTCATTGCTAATTCGATCAGTTCAGTAATTTCAATCTTCATCAATAATAGAACTGATAATTTGAAATTATAATTATTTTTAGATACTAATGAATGATCATGCATCATGCAAAGACATAAGAACTGTTAATTTAAAAAAATTCATACAATTATTTAATACAAATTTTTTAATTATGAACTTGTATTCTCGTCTCTTCTTCTTTTAATAATTAGACGCTTTCTTTAATAAGTGAGAAAATAATATTAACAGGACAAAATTGTTATCTGGCATTTAAATTAAACAGTAGGTAAAAAATAATATAAAATAAATAAAAAAAATTAAGAGAAGTTTTATCATTGAAACAAGATTTTTTTAAATTAAAGAGAGACAAAAAATTAGAATCATTTTTCATTGGAAATAATTTTTACTCCAATGTGTTTGATTAAGTAAATTAATTATAGAATTATATATGTTGCTAAAAATAAATGAAAAGAATTGGTAACAAATTGGAATAAAAATTTCCAATGAAAAATGATTTTAAGTCAGATAAAATGAAATTTTACGTAAACAAATGAAATTATTCATAAAATAATCATTTTTTCGAGAAATAGTTTAAACACTTATAAAATATAATAAAAAAAGATGGATGGAAGAAGGAGAGAGAGGAAGAAAAAAATTGCAGTAAAATTCTCTCATTTCTTTTGCCTTTTTTATTTTCTTCCCAAAAAAAGTGAGATGCAAACATGAACCTAAAAATTTCTTCAATAGAATTATTTCAATTCTTTCTTCTTTTCCAGTTTTCATTCCCGCTTTTCTCGAACAATTTATCAATCGATGTTGGTGGGAATGAACGGAGGGAAATTTAATAAATTAGAGAGAAAAAAAGATGGATAAATAAGCTGAAAATTTTGCACTCTCAATAGGAATAATAAAAAATTTATGAGAAGAAACTAAAGAAAGTTTAAACGCTATCAAAATTGGTGACTTTAGCATTTGTGATTTTTTTTTTGAATTAAAAATTGTCAAATAATTTGATCTTCCTCATTTTCTTTTTTGCTTTCCGTCTTCCTTCATCACTCTCTGTCAATCTATCTTCTTTCCTTTTTCATCTATCAATTAATAAATTTATGCAAAACTTATGATAATTTATTTAAAATTATTGTTAATCAATTAATTTTTTTTATTTTTCATTGTTATCTTTTTCCCTCTCAATGCTTCACTTTTCCTCTTTTGTACTGCTATTACCATTTTACCAATTTTAAATTTCCTTCGCAGAATTTAACTTATATTTTTCTATGGCATTTTTTTTCAAATGTTTAAATTGTGGCTTTGTTTACATTATGCATATTTATAACGAAGTTTGTTGAACATAAAAAACAATTATATTTAATTTTAAGAAGAAATCTAATCTTTTTTGTAAAACTTGATCTTTTTTTGCTTGTATTTTGTTTTCAGTTTTGTAATGATTTCTTTACCTTAACTATACTTTCATCCAGCTCTACTCTTTTTCCTTTTTGTTTTTCTGTTATTACGGCATAAATCAAAACAAATTTATAAAATAATTTCTTCTTGTTCTATCTATTTTCCTACTTTTTAATTTTAAAGTGGAAACTATAATAATTTAGTCTTTCTTATATTTAACAAAATTAAACAGCTTCCGTCTTTTTTCTCAAAATATTACTCGTTGTTACATGCATATAATTATTCATTTGAGGTATCAAATAAAAGATTTTTTTCAATTTCATTAAAATTAATGTGCACTAAGAGTTTAAAGAGCATATGATAAAGCTTAATATTCTAAGACTTGAAATTTTCATTAGATGATTGTTGGATGTATTAATTTTTCAAATATCAGTTTTACAGAATAACGAAATGTCACATATTTGCAGATGAAATTAATTAAAACATGTCAAGAAAATAGCAGATCTAAGATAGACAGAGATTCTTTAATTATCATCAGACTGCTACGGAAATCAAACGATATGAACAGGGATTTCAAGTAATGGTATTTGTCACTTAAATAACATTTTTCAATGTTGCACTGATAAATTTCTAGTAGTACCAAGATAAGACATAACATATTTCAGAACAGTCTGAGCCAGGTAAGTTAAAAATTATCAAAGGGATTGTTTAAATTTTGCTTGTCTATACTGATATTTATATCTCACATGCGCAGTGGAAATGTTTCTTAGATCCGATCGATTAAATTAGTTTAACATATAGAACAGTTCTTAGAAAACAAATCTTAGTAAAATTAATGTACATTAAATTTCTTGAACAAATAAAAACAAACTTTCTCATTCAACTTTTCCCTTAAAAAACGCACAATTTATCAAAAAGTAAGTTCATCAAAAAATTTTTCTCGAAAATTACTGAAACATTTGAGGATAACAAACAAAAAAAGATTATTAATCCAAGCAAGCGATAAATTTAGTAAAATTTATTAAAAACATTGAAAAATCTAATTTGATATGGAAATAAAATTTTTGAAGTTAAAAATAAGTTTAAAGTTCAAATCTTAATATTCAAGCCAAATCTTGTCTCATATTAGGCAAAGAGAGACTAGCTTTTCTTTTGGAAAACTGTTAGGAAGGAATTTTAAACTAAAAAAAGCATTAGTTTGAATTTGCTTAGAAAACTAAAATGAAAAAAACGAAGTCGATATTTACTCTTTAACGAAGGAGTAAATATCGACCGACTAGATTGCTTTAATAATAATTTGCTTTTCTTCTTTAAGAACTGAATCAAAGAATTAGCAATTTGATGGCATGAAGAGAAGTTGAAAGCACTTAACTACAGCAAAGAGAAAAACAAATTTACAATGAGTAATTTAAAAGTGATACTGCAATTATTGAGACTGGATGACTTATAATAAGTAATAAATATAAAAATACACATTTAATTCAAATGGAATCAGTTATAAGAATAATTGATATTATTCGATTTCTTCATTCAAAATATGCAACTTAGAATACTTCTGAATTTAGAAATTCAATAATTTATAGTGATAATATATAATAATAACAACAGAAAATACGATAATGATGAATAACGGCAATGCATTAATGATTATAGTATGAAAAATCTGGTAAGAACGACGATGATGATGCTGCTGTAATGACGATGATCATGACAGCGATGATGAAGTTCCTGATAACAAAGATTAAAATAGAGAAAATTAACTAGTTAATGAGCCATAGTGATGACAATGATAAATGAAATTTCCTTTATATTATTTTTACTTGTTTGCAAAAGATTATGAAAGAAATCCCGAATTACCTAATATTTTTCGGATTATTTTTCCAATTTATTCCGCGATAAAAAAAGTTATGAAATTTTCGTCTAAATTTTGATAACTCTATCATTATCTTAATGATAATAATTTATTAGGATGATGATGAAAACGATAACAATAATAATAAATGACTTAAAGAACGGTTATTTAATGGAACTCCATTAATTTTTAGATCTCGATGTAGTCAGAGAATCATGACTGATATATCGGTGGGCCATGAAAAGATGGAATGTTACTGCTTAATGCTTAATGGGTCTTCTTTTTTCTCTTCATTCTTATGTTTTTTCTCTCTCTCCTTATTTGATGCATTCATTTGTCTGTTGTTTGACAAATGTCCTCAATGAATTCTTACAAATCTTAAATTTTTCACTTGAGATAGAGTTTGAAAAGTCGTGAAATGATAAAATCCGATAAGTCGTAAAGCTAATAATAGTAATTATGATGGCAATAGGTAAACATTACAAAATTTCGATGAAATGAGTATGCAAGCAACATTTTTTTATCGCTGCAATATCGTTTTAATATGAATTCAATGATTACGATAATAAAAATAATAGTGATAATCAAAATACATAGTCCTTATAATAGCAATAAGGAAACAACATAAATTTTTGATGAAATGGGTGTAAAAATGGCATTTTAGCGTTGTATCATGAATTCAAAAATTACGATAATGATAGTAATCATGATAAGTAATTGTGATATCGATAAATAAATAACATATAAAAGTGAATGTTATTGCTGTTAAAAATGTTAAAAGGAAAGCGAAACGACGAAAAAAAGGAGAAGAAACCGTTACCATACCAAAATGTAAGAATGAAAATTACATAAAATTTAGAATGCTGAAAACTTGAAATGACAAGAAAATTATAGGAATTAATTTCTAATCGAGAAATATTAAATATAAATAAATATAACAAGGTGCAATGAATTTCTAAATTTTTAAATGAATCAACTGAAATTTGTATTTATGAATGTTTCAAGTGATGTCAATTTAATCTGTCCCCTAAATGATATGGCGATTCATCATGATACTTGAACAATTAATTGATGTCCTATGAAAACAGTAGTCAGAAAATGAATGGAGTATGACCAGATAAGAATAGGCAAGATTTTTAAAAGGCAAAACAAATTTGATCCATAAAATTCAACAATATGAGGAAAATGACGTATTGCAAAAATTTATCCTTGAATATAATTTTACTTTGCTTTTTTTGGAATTAAAACAAGCTGATTCAGTAAATTTCGCTAATTCAAAAATATTCTTCAGCAATTATTACACATACTACAAGGACTGTTGAAATGAGATATTAAGTCTTATGCTTATTTCAATTTGCTATTTTAACTATCCGTGTTTACCTGGAAATAGCATTTATTTTAAAAAAAATTGGAATAATTTAATATTACGGACAATACGATACGATACGAACGATGTGGGAGGATGTTGAAAATATAACAGATCGGTTGGGAAAAAAGTAGGATGAAAAGGAGATATTGGCTAATATATCACAAGAGAATTGAAATAAATTACAACGATACATTAGACAGGATCAAATAAAAAATAAAAAGTATAACTCAATAAAATAGTTTTGAAAGTAAATTTAAGAAATGAAGGGAAGAAAGAAAGAAATTATGATTAAGTTCATTAACTTATCATTAAGCTATCGTGTTATCATAATAATAAAAATATATAGAATAAACGATTTTTGATAATTTGATAAAAATTTTGAAAAAAATTCTTGAAATAATGATTTATAAACATGAAAGTAATGGTGGGTGTTCTATTGAGAAATGAAAAATTAAATTTTTCCATGTCATTAATTAATTTGTTTTCTTCAGGAATTAAGAAAAAGTTCCACGTTGTATTTGCTTTGTAAAAGTCTTTCTAATTTTTCATTTTTCCTCTTTCCTTCTTTCTTTTTGTGTCTTTCTTTCTATCGTCCTTTTCTTTTCAATTTTTATTTAATTTCTTACTTTACAGTAGCAATTTTTGTAAAACAACTCAAAATGAATTTGTTGGGAGAAAATGTCTGAAAATTTTCCCATGAATGCGAGTATTTTATTAAAGAAAATGTGATACAAATATGATTTCCGATTTTAAAGATAACACAATTGAATATTTGTACAATAAAATTGGAAAAAAATATCTAATAATAGTAAAGATGAAAACTGAAATAAATATAAATATTAATGAACTATAATAATAATCGTTTGCAGATAATCATTCGAAATTATTAAAATAAATTATTTAAAAAATAAATTTAGAAAGAAGAAAGATTAAGCGAAAATTTGAAAATTTTAAATGTAATATGAAAATAACATGAGGCTGATTTCAAATAAAAGTAATGATAAACTGTACTGAAGCATTGCATTAAATGAGTAAAATTTGAAATAAATTAGAATTAATTTTGTATTAGAAGTGATTAGATCGAATCAATGAAATTAAGTAAATTTGGCATTTGAAAACTTTTTTTGTAAGCAAATTAAGTTGTGAATTGGAAAAGTAAGTGAAAACAAAGGAAAATATTTGTAGCATGCTGCAAGAAAAAAAGGCAAATGATAAGAGGAAAAAAATCATATCAGTTAAAATTGTAAGATGATAGTGATAACGCAGGTGAACGGATGATATGAAATAGAAGAGAAAATGCGTCTTTATCACGGAATGATAGTCAAATATGTAGATGGAGAAAAAACGGAATTTCGGAAAAAGATGTAAATGGAATTGGTGAACGGAAACAGATGATGATGGCAATCAAAAAATGTACATCGAGAAGAAAAAGGACGGAGATAGTACCGTCTTCTATCACTTTGCGCTCTTCAACTTTCCAATCATCAATTATTCCTTTTCATTCCGCTTAAATTTTCAAATTTATTTCTAACCGAGAATTCATTTCATATCTATTCACTCCATACTTCTCTCACTTCTCTTTCTCCCTCTTTTCCTGTCCATTTCCTGCCATCATCCAATGATAAGTATTTCAATAAAAGTTCCATCAAATTTGAAGTACTAAATATTGCCGAAAAAAATAAAAATGTTTCCTCAGTGTAATTTATATGAAAACTATTAATTAAATATTAAATATATTATTTCTTTTTATCAAATATAATTTACAAATTTTTCAAAATAATTTTTTTAATAAAAATCTTATTTGTTATTTCCTTATATTATTTTTGCAATATTTGTCGTTTTATTAGTATTGCTTTTTTTTAATATAACCATTACATAAAATCATAATCACTTATATTTTATGTGATAGCATTATAGATATGCCATTGATATGAAACTTGGAAATTTTCTCCCCTTTCGCCAACGAAATTACACTAACTTTTTAATTTACTCTTATCATTGCAGCATTTCAAATGAATTTGTCATTTCCTTTAATTTCCTGTACTAAATTTGAATATTTCGAAATTTTATTAAAATTTTAGCAGTAATTTCTTTCATTACTAAATCTCAAAAATTGATGCACTAATTCTTCTATTATCATTATTTTTATCGGAAAATTTGACATTTTGTTTGATGATTTACTGTTAAATCTAAAATTTAATTTTATTCCATATAAGTTTTTAATTATTTGGATGAAAATTTGAAATAAATATTTGGCAAGTAAAAACATAGATACACAAGCTGTGCACCAAATGAAATTATAAGAAAAAAGTTAGAAAGAATTGGCTTTTGAAGTGTGACTAATATTCGATTTTGTTTTGTCGGAAACAAATTTTCAAAGCACATTTATCCATTTTCTTTCTCTCTTTCTCCTTTCCTCTCTTTCTTTCCTTACCACTTTCTTCCATTTAATCTCACTATTTCAGTCTTTTTTTAAAAATTATTTCATTTCACATAGCTGTCTCTAAAATCTTCTAAATCAGAAGCTCATTCTTCGTCAAAAAATCATCTTTTCCGTATTTCATATTACTGAACTTTTCTCGAGAATAATTATAGCAATATTAGAATAAATTTTAGATTAATTTGAGATAATTTTTTTCTGCTAAATGGAGAATAAAAAAGACGCCTAAAAATTAATCGATCTGGAATTTCAAATTACATTTATTACACTGCAAATTGAATAAATAAACAGCTGATACGATGCAATGAAAAAAAAAAGAAATATTGGTCATTCTGATCAAAAAACGAGAGCGTTTCGAGAAGATCAGAAATGATAACGAAACAGAGTTGAAATATTGAAGTACGAAATTAAATTCCAGTTTTATCAGTAAGCAGTACATTAAATTTCGATTTCTTCAAACGTACCGAGAAAGCAAATATAACGGAATCTTTGAAAAGTAAAAATTCGGAAGAAATGCACTTTCAGATGAAAAAACAGCTTAATAAAAAAATCGAAAATGAAGTCTTAATAAAGGCTTATTGAACTATTTTCCAATATGTCATCCACTGATTGCAAAAGAAAGTAAAGTTTTAAAATTTTTTTTTTTGGTTTATTAAAATAAAAGGAAAACAACCCAAATTAATTTCCGTTGTCTAAATGAGATTTGTTACGATAATCACTAGAGAATTATCTTTATTCATTTAAATTGTTACGCGAATTTAGTATTTCTATATCTTATTGCTAATACTCAAAACTTGCACAATTCGCTTGCTTACTCATACAAAATAAAATATGATTTACGTCTAACTTTATTTTTCAGTAAATTAGAAATAAACAAATATAGTTAATGAGATAAACAAAAGCGGAAGACTTACTTATTATCAATAATGATGGTACTGTTCCAACATCTCGAGAAATGTGATGGGTCACTACAAATATTAATAACAAGTTGTCGCCACCAACCAACATATGTTATAAACTGAAACAGAAAGAGACAATTAATATTTTAATTTAATATTAAATATCTGAATAATAATACTATTAATAGTTTTATTTTCGGGTCTAAATTCTGTCATACAATAAAAGTAAAAAAATTCCTCTTTTAAATGTTCACTTTTCGATTTGAAACCCGAACTTTTCTAATTCTTTGCTGCTTGAAACTTCTTAGAATGTGCCTTAGCTATTCCTGAATGATTGTTTTTTTTCTTTTCCGTTAAAACATCGTTGGAATCTGCACAATTGAAATACAAATTGAAGATAAATAAGTTGGTCGATTACGTAGTTTTAAATAATTTCATAACTTTCTAAGATTAGTTAAAGGTATGAGAGAGAGAGAGGAGAAAAAAGGGCTGTGCTTAAGTCGTTTTTAATATTAGATGGAATATTCACATTTTAATGTTCACAATATATGACATTTTTATCGCTTTTTATTTTTGACATTAAATTACTTAATTAATTATAGAGTATCAGTGTTGGGCGACAAAGTATCATATTCGAAAATTAAATTTGAGTAATAAGGTAGCATATTTAAGTAATGAAGCATGATATTTGGGTTATAAAGTATCATATTTCAGTATCACAAAAGATTCATTGGTGAATTGGCGATCTCTGAAATTATTAGTCGAAAAAAATTCCGATTGATGTAATTTTTGAAATATTAACGTTCTGAAATTTTTCATAATTTATTAAAAATAAACTATGAAGAAAACTTTCCAGTTCTATAATAATTTTTCATTAACGGATATTTTTCTTTTAAAGCTACAGCGATTAATAGTGCGGCAAAATATTTCAAACAAACAATTTGAAAACATTTTTTTATTAAAGAACATTTCCACCCTTTCTTTCTTTTTTTTGCATTTAAAACTTCAATGATTAATTAATACCAAAAGCTAATAGTTTATGAAGTTTTTTTGCTATCATATTGCCTTACTGCTTTTGAATGTATTTTACAAAAAAAAATAAATAGAAAAAATTTTAAAAACTATCAAGCAAAAAGATAGATTGAGAAAAAATTCAATTTAAATTAATTAAGATAAAAAAGAAAAAAAGATGAATTAAAGAAAATTTATGAATTATTGTTAAAGAATGGTTTAGTTTATTTTAAAACTTTCTCACCTTATTTTATATACTGTTTTTTTATTCTGAACAGAATATTACTTCAAACAAATAATTCGAAAACACTTTTGCCAAACAGCTCCTTTTCTCTTCCTTTTTTTACTCCAGGTGATAGCAGTCAGACACTGATTGGCATTTTTGATTACAAAGATTTTGGAACGATTTTTAGTGTAAATTGAATAATGTCAGATGAGAGAAAAGTAAAGAAAACTAAGATTAAAATCTGAAAATAAATAAATAAGCGTTTCAATTGAAACATCACTTTTGAAATTAAATTATTTAAATGTTGCTGTCAATCTTTTAGTTTTTTTTCTTTGGCATTAACGTTAACCTTATATATTCATTTTTATTCATTTCTGGTACAGAAATTAATTTGAAATTAACGCTTGAAATAAGTTATAAACGTATAATTCTCTTTTTAAGAGTATTAAGCCTTCTTATCATATAGTTAACCTCGTTTCTTTCATACAATTAACCACATATCTTTCATACGATTAACCCCGTAATTTTTATATGATTAACCACGTATTTTCCATACGATTAATCACGTATTTTCATAGTTCATTTATGGTTTTTCAGAAGAAATTTTCAAGAATACTTTTTTCTTAATTTTTCTTTATACTTTAACAAAATGAATAAAAATAAAAATACTTTTTTGAAAAATCTACAAGAAACAAAAAAGAAAGAAAAAAGGCCGAATTCCTTTGCTTCAAATTGCTCTTTCATTTTCTCCGGAAATTATTATTTTTCCTCTTAACAATTTTTTAATAAAATATGTTTTTGGAAACCTACAAAATAATGATGGATTGGAAGTTATTCTTTTCCATGTTGTACTTTAAACTTAGCTTAAAAGTTTTAAATATTTGTGTAATACTTTTCTCATCTCATTTCCTTCTCCATTTACATGTCATCATTTGTTTGTATTACAACTTTTTTTTTCGTCAACTGTCAATTAAAAAGAAAGATTGTGTACAACGATATTTCAGCATATGATAAGCTATTTGTTGAAGAAAATGAATTTAAAACGCAAAGTTTTCCTACCAAATTAAAAAAATAAGTCAAATTTCTGTTTTAGAAATATTTGATTAGTTTCTTCTATTTAAATTTTTTATTTTTTTTTGAAGTATTAAGGGATTTGAAACAAACAAAGAAATAATTATCGATTAGATTTTTATTTGGTTATACCAAACTGAAGACAAATAAAGGTTTAAAATATGGAATTTATTTCCGCCTAGGTTGTTGATATGTCTTTTTTTGGCAATATTTTGAAGTTTGAATTTGATTAAATTCAATGGTTTAAATCATTTTTCGCTGTCTATATTTTCTTTTTTACCTGTCGGATCATTAATACTGCTCGTCGCTGTACCGGATTTGGCTTTTGATAATCAATATGTCGAATATTATCTGGTGTCTTGGCAAAATTTATTCGTCCGCATTTTCTTAGCACAGTTTTAGCGATCATTGGAGCTTGCATTTCCATTGCATACGAAATGGATCGAACGATACCCTTTTCAAGCTAGAAAAAAGGATTTGTTTTTTGATAACTATAATTAGGTAATTAAAATCATGATTAATGACTTTCATGACAATCAGAGGTGCTCAATACTATCAAGTAAATTCTGCAAAGCATCTTTGAAAAATACCAATTAAATGCTTAATTCAAAAATCTCATACTATTGTTATAAAAAAAATTCAAATCTCATACTGCTATGTCTTCGTTCAAATATGTGTATTTTTTAATTAGAAATTAATTATTTCAATTAATATTTCGTATTGTTTCATTCATAATTGTTGTTTCATGGAAAAATATTGCTTATTGTTTCATAAATCAAATTAAGTATGAATGATATGAATAATCTCTTCTATTAGAAAAAATTATTTTACAATTGCAAGACAAAAACAATTAGTTGAAAATGAACATCATAGTAATTTGAATGCGTATCACGATAATTTAGGCGAAAAGCATAATAATTTAAAGCGGATTATGATAATTTAAACATGAATCCTGAGGAAACATTCAATTGATGTCAGTCTCCATTAGTAACTCTGCTTATTATTATTAAAATTATAATTGCAAACATTATTTATCCCTCATAATAACAAGCATTCAAAATGAAGAGTAAATTAACAAGTAATTTTAATAAATGTCAAGTGAAAGAAAAGATAAACTAGCCAAATTAGTCAGTACAGAAATAAATCAGTGAAGAAATAAAGTTAAAAAATATAATAAGCTAGTAGATTTATAAAATGAATTGTCAATTAAAAGCTTAATTCATTTGGAGATATTTCAGTGAAGTTTTGTCAAAATTGGTAGTCAATTTTTGCAAAATTGTTATGAAAACTATCCCAACTTTATGTAAATTATAAAATGACTTATCAATTAAAAATTTGTTTCATTTGAGAATATACCTCAATGAAGCCTTTATCGAAATTTATAATCAATTTTTGCAAAGTTGCTATGAAACCATTCCAGTCACTTGCACCTTTACGTAAACACTCATGCACTGCATACTTGCAATCATCACTGCAGCAATTGTTCATTGGGACACAAATTGATACACAATTTGTTATCATCTCCGCATGCCGTGTTATGCATGAATTATTAGCAATTTCAACTTCCACTGCTAATCTAAAAACTGCAAAGTGTCAAAATCCAAAATATGATTAATTTTATTAATTAATGTTTGAAATAATAGATGATAAAAACAAATAAAAATTTGATTCTGTTGAAAATATGTTAATTTCTTTCGAAAAATTTGATAAAAGATTTTGTAAGATTGCTGTGAAACTTTTCGGCAGTTATCATAACTTAACATTTCCCTACGATTTTCTAGAATACATTTGCACTTACAACAAATTTAAAAATGATTTTTTGCAGTCTTCTTTTGTTGCGTGTAAAAATGATATATTAACCTGTATAACTTATCGATGGTACCTTCGATAAGACGATATTTCATGACCGTTTCCAATAAAGTGGTACTTATTTTGCTAGGCTCCATTCCAAAGAACGTTCGCCAAAATGGTGAATTATTCTGGAGACAATTGGCATATGACTGCGACACTGATTTGCATGGACCGGTTGTAATGCAAAGGAATGTTGGTGGAATGAGTTGTACAAAGAATTTTTGCACCAATTTTTCAATTTCATTCTTTATTCGTTGTGTTGAAACATCCTTTTAAAAACAGCAATTAAATAAATTCCAAAATTTTGTTAAATTTTGACTTTCACAGTTCTAATCCTAATTTTATTTGATTAACCTTCAAACTGTTGTTAATATTTAATAAATAAATTGGAACAAAAATTGTGTTTGGTCAGTAAAACTTTTTTCAATGGAGAAAAGTTGGTAATATTGCATTGGAATATGTACTGATTGATTGAGAAGTTGTACATCATAACTTAGAAATAATTATCATTTGTAGTATTCGATACTTGAGTTCGTCATAACAAACCGTTGTAATGAAAAGCTGATTACGAATATTATCAATAAGCTCATCGATAGAATCGATTACAGATGGCTGGCTAAATAATCGTGGATAATACTTTGACACTTCTTCAAATAATTTCCATCGGCTTAATTCGATGAGATAAGTAATTTCTGCTAAAAATTTAAATTGATAAATACCATAATTCATATATCAGGAGCTATTTGATATTTATTTAGTAATGGGAAAATCGATATCTTACTATTAGATTCTATTGATTAACTTAATTTTAACCGTATGATGTAAAAATATGAATTTGTATATAAGCGTATAAGTTACCGTAATAATAATGATTATATGAATGAATTAATTACGATGTATTGCATAAAAATGAACATACGATAAAATTATCAAGTATTGCAATAGTTTAGAAACACTCGAACTGTTATCTATCATATAAGCTATTACTGTGAATGTAGGAAGTAAATATCATAAAATGTTACAGTTATTACAATGTGTTATAGAAGATAAATAGCATTTAAGGAGGAAAGATTTTTCATTCGTTATCATCATTTATCTTTATAAATCATCTAATAATTATTATTTGAATTAAACATTAAAATGGAAAATGTTGCAGTTTACTTACCATTAACATGATGAGCAAGATTTTGCAATGTGCTTACAATTCGGACTGATGAAATTTTCAACAATAACAGTAAATATTCATCGTTTTTTTTTAAAATTCCAACATTTTGTTCACACAAACAGCTTTGCTTAATAACCGCGTCGGTTAGATCTTTCAACGTTATCACTGTTTTTTCATTTGCCTTGAAAAATTAATAGCTTCCTTTGGTCAACCATCACAGATCAAAAAAAAAAAGAAATCGTTTTGTTAAACAAAACCATTAATGAAATTTTAATTTAAAACTAGTTTTTGCAAAAGTTTTAAAATCCTATCTCACATGTTTAGTTTTGCTTTTTATGTGATTCAAGTACAATTGGATTTTTTCATTATTGCATTAAAATGTAAAGACCAACCATAAAAATGTCATCTCATATTTATTTTTAAAGCTTGAAATTTGGGATAATTTTTTTCTTTTAAATTTAATTTAATCAATGGCCGCTTTAACAGAATACAAGTTTTCACTTATCATCATATTGAAATATGCCTATTCAAATGGCATACTGTGACATTCTCGGCTCATTCTTTCTATTGCACTAGAAAAAAGCCTCAATTTATACAAAAACAATTTCTTTAAACTTTAGAAGTTTGTTTCCAGCATTAAACAAAAGTATCGATTCCATTTTGCTTTTTTTTTAACTTCCATAAAAATCAAAATTAAACATAAAATGAATGATTCAACGAAATTGTTCAATAATTGTAAATGTATAAGGTTGAAACGAACGTATTTAGCGTTGTTTAATCATTCAATTGTCATCAAAAATTTGTTACCAAAAAGTAATCAAACATTTTCAGCAACAATAATCAAGCAAAATAATTTTTTCTACTCGCAAAGTTTGCTTACTCATCCACAATGTGGTAAAAAATGTTTTTATGTGCTTGGATTTATCATTTAAGTTGAAGAAACTGAAGTAAGGAAGATCTAAACTTAATTGCTAAAAAATATATAAGTGATAAACAACTGAGGAACCTGTACATGTGTTGTTGGTAATGATAAGATGATAATCCAAGTGCTTATCATTATTGATAATAGGAAAGGACGGCAAAAAGAATCTATTGACCAGCAACAAAAATATTCCTTCATAACTGAACCGTTCGATTTTGATAATAGCCGAAATATTCTTTCTCAACAAATCATCACCTTATCAGTGAAAAGCGGCAATAGTTTAATGATCAGTGCCATTGAAGGAATGATGATGCTTAATAAAAATGTTAAAATACGTATGTTTCCGCCGCAAACAAAATGAAATATACATCTGAAATTTTTACAATTGGAAAAAACGAAAATTAAAAAATTCATCCGAAATGGAATCTGATTTTATACAAAACTTATAAATATAAAATCACAGAAAACGTTTGACAAATTTCAATTCTTCGATCATTTTAAGAAATCCAAAATTTATCATTAGTAGTAATAGCCTTTGTTGTAGTAAAAATAAATAAGTGAATGTAAAAAACGAAAAAACTGTAGTTTTTAAAATCTTTTAAATTTCACAATTTTGATTAAAATCCTCACTTACTCGAATAAACATAAAAGTTTTTTTTGCAATAGTGATAGCTTTTTTTGTGAGATAATTTGTGGGATTTGTGGGATAACAAAAATCATTTTTTAATCTTTCGCACAACTAAATGAATTTTTTTGCTTTCTTAGGACGATAGAAGAATTATTAGAATTTATGTTTAAAAATTTTCAAATTTCCGCAATTTTATTTTAGCAGACATTGTTTTCTTTAAAAGAAAGAGATAATAAAATTAAGTTAGTTTTGAGATCTATCGAACTGTAGTAGCAATTTGGCGGATGCAACGGAATAAATCGTTTCTCCACATTATTAACAGATTCGATCCAATCAACGTCATATGTTGACGGCGGAAAACTGCTATCACGAAATAATGCAAGTAATATTAATTGAAAGTGTTACATAGTTTGATTATTTTATTTGTTCGTTTTTCTTTCATGAACTAAAAGTAATTTGATCAAAAGTTTTTTCAATTTTTTATTTTTTAAATTTTTCGTTTCATTTAAGAATTTAAATAAAAAATCTATTGCTTAGAATATGCATTATTTTTATTTGTTATGAATTTTATATTACATTGACTGTTAGGAAAAGAATTAACAAAGAAATTAAGTGAAGTATATTTCCTATTATAATATAAAACTGAATTTTTCTCCATTAATCTTCAAAAAAAAAATTCCAAATATGTTTTGAATGTCATTAAATACTTTAGCTGTTAAGCGTTCCGACTTGAGTAAATATTTAATTAATTGCTGCATCCATCCTTTTGCTAACAACTTTTTACATCGATTTGCAATTTAGTAAAGCTTTCAACTGACTGCCAATAAAAATACACATCACCAACTGTTTTTAACTAATGTTAAACAAATTTAATGGTAAGAATTAAAATTAAAGTTAAAATAAAATTCAAAAAATAAAATTAGTGATATGAAATTCGAAATTTGAAAAAAGCAGAAAACAAAATTGCACATTTATTTTCACTCAAATCTAAAATCATTTTTTGTCACGATTATTTGTCACATTAAAACGGCGTCATACGGTCGCCTGATTTGACATATCTAGTAGAAGAGGATGAATTGGCACCGCTATCATAAACCTCAATCAATGATCCATCAGTAATTTAAGGGGTTTGGAATTAAAATTGCTCGTGAGAAATCTAATAAATATTTTAGTTATTATTTTATGTGAGGAAAAGCTTTTTTAAGATCTCTTTTTATTTAAAATGCTAATGATATCATTCATTATAGATGTGACATAAATTTTTTGAGTTTTAAATTAACTTTAAATCAAAAGGTCAATGGGTCAGACGAGTTTATTTATGTACGTGTATTTAGAACTTCCATGTTATAATTAGTTTGTCATTTTTTACTTCGAAGATAGAAGAAATGAACAGTCATGAAGAAAATAATGGACATTTTGCTTAATTTGTTTCATGTTCTGTACCTGAATGAATTATACATGAACAGATTTCAATAATTTCATGCAATTGTATAGGCGAATTGATATTTGATATTTGTAGTATAGCACGGTGCCAAGAACGCTTAACAATTGAATTCAAATTGATCAGAAGCGTTTGGCAATTAAATTCATAAAATTTTAAATCTTTAAGGATCTAGAAAATTATCTAATAAACATAATATCACTGTGATAAAGTAAGTAAAATTTATCTTTTTTAATAAAAAACTCGAAAATTCAAAATTACCGAATACAATATCGATCCGCTTAGAACGATCTGATTCAAAAATCACAGCGTAATAGTCAAATGAAATTTTTTTTATCTTTTTTAAGCATATAATGAACAGAAAAAGGCATTGAGAAAAGTTGGAAAAAGTTTGAACAGCTAGTTTTCTCCATCTTTTATTATCCTAGTTGAAAAATTAAAAAAAAAAAACAGGTGAGTGCAAGTGATTCACTTTCCAATACCCTTTTTTACTTGAAAAAAGTTTGAACAAAATTCATTTCATTTCAGTAAAGCACAATTTTTCATTGTTTACATAATGTTGATTAATCTGAAAAGTCGTTGAATTATCAAATTTTTGTAAAGAAAAATTTTAAATTATATTTCATTTTATTTTAATTTTTTACTGTTCATAAAAAACGGAGATAATTAATCCAATTTTTGCCTATTTTTCTTCAAATATATAATTACACAATTTATTACATTGCCATAAAGTTCCGTTGAGCTTAAAATTGTATAACAAGTAGTTAAACTGTATCAGAATGAAGATAAGATATGGGTTCAGGTAATTTAAGCAATTTTTAAATGTTCTAAAATTCTATTAAGAAGTGAAGTATTCTCTGAATATTAAAATTAACCGTTTTAAAAGCGATAATTTGCCTGCTCAATCGGAAAAACGATTTAAATAATAACAGCTATCTTTAGACTAATTATCTATTGGATAAATGGCTTTCAATCATTTAGGAACTAATTAATTTAGAAATTATTTGGGACAGATTAAGTTTATGATGTAGGTCAAATAGTGATAATCTTATAGAGTTCTGAGAAATAAAGTGATTTTATGTTATGAAATAAAAAAAGAAATAAAAGTCATATCAAGTTGTCAGATTTTTTATTAAAATGTTTATTTTGTGTTTGAAAAATGCATTAAAAATTTTCTCCCTTTTTAAATTAATCAACAAATGATTGAAAATTATTCAAATTACAAAATGCTTTTCTTTTTTTTTCCGAAATTCCATTTGATTAAAATATTTTTTCTTTATAACAAATAGAATATTGCAAATATAATTTTTTGCCATAATATAAAATATGCATATTTATTTCAACTAGGAAATTAAACTCTTAGAACAGAGAGCGACGGAAATGAAAATAAAGATTTACTGACAAAAACTTTCGAAGAAATACAGTAAAGGTAGCATGTTGAACAAATAAAATCATTGATTGCTCTCTTCAAACATCATGAAAAACAACGCCCTTTTTCTACCAATTTTTATGTTTCAAGGGTTCCTAAATATACCGATAGATACGTATGGATAACTTGAATCAATCTGGTGAAATGTATTAAAGTAAAATAGCAAGGAATAAGCAAAATATGCCGATGCAAGAAGAAATGAAATGTTAACGAAAAAATTTTCAAAATTTATTTAATTTTAAAAAAAATTTCATATAAATTATAATAGTAAAAAATGAATTTGGGTCTAATATTGTTGTTTTTTGATACTGGTATGCCTAAAAGATTGTGATTAGTAAATCTTATAACTTGAAATTATTAATTTTTCAAATAGTCGTATAAACGGATTACTGATGAATTTTTCGAAATTTATTGTCCATTTTTTTATAAAAATATTTTTTTGATAATATTGATATTGTTTGACTTCTTTAAATTAGCTAAAAAACTAATTGATTTTCTGGTAAAGAGTATAATTGATCAGCTTAATGAATGTTGTAGTTTTTGTTGCAATATTTGGTCAATTTTTTTTTCGCTTATTTAATCAAATTCCATGTCATCAATTTGCTGAAATTCATTCAGATTACGTGAAATAGGCAAAATATAAAAATGGTGAAAGAAATAAAAGATTAAAAAACGACGGTGATTTTAAAGTATGAACGTTAATGAGATGTAAAAAAGTTTCTTATTATCTTTTGCTTCTAATATTCGGTGGAAACTCGATATTGTATCACATATATGGCAAAGCATAATCCGGTGCTTTTTAGTTTCCTTATCTGCTAATAGCAATCCAGTGATTAGCTTCTATATTATTTCAGATCTTAGTCCAAAATTTTGATTGCTAGTTAAAAATCAGATTTGAAATTTTTATTTAAAGCATGAATCGTCCGTCAGTGAATCGTATCACTATAAAATTATGTACGCATTTTTAATATTTTATTCATACAAAATATGAATGAAATGCTTTTTGCGGACGAAAAAAGTTTTCTTTACTTATCTTTAAAAAAGTAAAGTAAATTTGAAATGTTGAAGGTTGAGAAAGAAAAAAGATTAAGATGAGTAAAGTATGAATTTAGTTAAAAAACTTTGGATATTGGGTTGAGTATTGAAGTTTTTTGATGTAGCATAGTATAATCATTTGAACTTACCGATTCACTAATAATATTATTAATCAAATAGAATACTCAAGGAAGGAGTCGGTTTCTTTGAGCTTAGAAGATAGATATGTGATATTTTCAGCTTGTTTGAACTTACTAAAGACCTTCAGTTCTGTCGGAAACTGAATTGCTATTAATAACTTGATCTAACGCATACCTTATGAGGAGATCGGATGAATATCCAAGTAATTTTAATATAATTTATATGTTTCGACCTCTCCATTGAGTTATTTCTTGTTAATAAGATGTCTAAGTTGTATTCTATTAATATAAATAACGTAAGAAGTAAGTAAGTAGAGTTAAATTTATATTTAGTCTCTGTTAAATATTGCAAAATGCCTAGCTGAAAATTCACTACATATTCAAGTAAAATTAACAATTAACAAAAATGGCATATGAAATTAAATTGAAATTACATAATTAATCGTTGTTATATTTATGTATATATGGTTAGATTGATTTATTAGCCAAAACTATTTTTGGCGTTTAGTTTTGGCTAAAAAGTATTGGCATTGTTACACAAATCCATAAAATTTAATTTATTGTTGTTGTTAATTTTATTTTTCTGTTCAAAGCAATAAAACAATTAATTATATCGATTATATATTTGTTATTTGCTCATTTTTGTCGATAGATAACAATAAAAGAAATTAAATTACGGCATAGTGAACATAATTTGAAATTTTAGATTGATAATGTCAATCTAATAATGAGTGATTTACTTTTAAAGTTGATTCACTCTTACTTTTAAATTTTTTCACATTTTATTCTTAAAAAAAATCAGAAATTTCTCCGGTCAAAAATTATTCCAGACATTTTACATTGTGCTTAAGAAATGTTCTGTACCTAATTTGAAAATTAGAGAAAAAAAAAGAAATTAATTTCATCAATTTTCGAATTTAAAGCAAAATATTGTCGTGTGTCTACCCGTTATCTCAATATAATTTTAAAAAAAGAGCGAAAGCTTAAGGTAGCAAGATTTATGAACAAAATTTGAGTGATGTGATCAACTGACCCTGAGGAAGCATCAAACATTCAGTTTATCAGTTCAAGCAAATCTTGAGTGAACCGAATATATAGGTCAAAATAGTACAGAATAGAAAATCAAATTGAAAAAGAGAAAATATAAAAAAGAATGAGCGATTTTAAATTCATCAATCGTAAGACGACTATTTGTCATCAAAGGTCATGTGAAAAATGATGAAATATGCTGAAAGATCAACGGTCGAGTTGAATATATTTGAACAAACTAATTATCAAAAGACAATTTAAATAAAAAAGGGAACTAAAAGGAAGAAAGAATGTTAAAAATTCGAAAAAGTTCAAAAAATCTTCTTCAGTCTATTTTCTAAATGGAAATTAAAAATGAACAATTTTTGAGTTTTATGGAAGAAAAAAATACGTAAAAAAATTTTTAAAGTAACAGTCCATTTTACATTATTTATCATCGTTGTTGTTTTTGAAGCTTTAGTGGAGAAAAAGCATTCCGGAAAAAATCGGTTCCAATCAATAAAGATGGACATTTGATCGTACTGGAAACGATAGAGTAATACAAACTGTTGCATCAGTATAGTACTATTTGTATTTGTTAATACAAAATTTTTGCGGTTTGATTGATGAAATGACAACCATTGAATGTCATATCAAATTGAAAACCTCCAACAGATACGGTTTCTTTTATGTTAAAGCAATTCATCTTATGGTTAAAATATTTTAAAGTTTCACATGCAAATTTGTAACAATATTACAGAAATTTTCGTCTCAAATGTAACTTTAATAAAGGATTCAATTTTTCGAAACAAAAATCGACTTTAAATTAATAAATTTTGTAACTTATTATTTACACACTGTTTAAATATGATTATCAAATTAAACCATATTGAATACATTGCAGAATGGAACTTCATTAGGAATCTGTGGAAGTTCACTGCAGCTTTAGATCGATGTAATGTTCAAAGTTCAAAAAAATTTTGTCACATTAACAGTTGACAGATGTGAACAAAACACATCCAACACTGATAAATGATAAAGTGTAAACAATTCTTTCATTCTAATATTATCAGTAACAGTATGATAGCTTATGAAAAGGAATTATATTTATATATTAAGTCAAACAAAATTTGATTTACACTTACAAAAAAAAAGAAAAAAATTAAAATTCGAGATTATTTATAGACTTTTAATTTCGAAATTCTAACTAAATACTTCCACGCTCAAAAAAAACTTTTTTTTTTAGCGTGGAATAAATGCGACAAATTTGAAAATTTATTGAAATTAAATTCAATTTTTATGCAAATTAAATCACGTACCTTGCGGAAAATATAAATGACATATTGGATTGAGACAAATTTTATTCGCTTAATATTTCGCAAGGTGGCGGTTGGATTATTGCTTTATTCTTTTGCCTAAACATTTCACATAAATTTAATTTTATTGATAAAATAGGGAGATTTTACAAGCTTCTTTAAGCGGTGTGATTCGAAATAGGTAAATTGAGCGTTTCAGTTTTTGACCTTTCCGTGTTACTTGATCATTTGGTAAGCGATAAGGCATGATAAACTAATGTATCACAACCCAGAAAATTATCTTAAATAAAAAATCAGTTTAAAAAGAATCAGCGAATTAGTTTGGCTGATTATTTCATTATTGTGCTAAATTTTTTTTTTGCAGGAAAAAACCAGCGAAAATTCACAATTTTAATTAACTGTTCCACAAAACGATTACTAAAAAAAAGGGAAAAATGCTGAGTGATAATGAAGCAACGCAGAGAACTGAAATTGAAGAATCACGAGTTAGTGTTTAAATATCTGCAGTTGAAGCTCATCTTTTAAAATATCCATATAAAATGTATCGTGTTAAGATACATAAATAAGTAATTACAATCAAACAAATAATACTTTACATAAAAGGTAGGAAAAAAAACTTCGAGTTTATGGCCAGGACAAAATAAAATTTACTCTTTAGCCAAGCATAATTTAATATTTTTATTTTTATATGCATTTATTTGTAATTTTTTCTGTAATTTTTTTTTAAAATGAATTTTTTTCTAATCGTTCAAATTTTTCCTTTTATGATTACAACAACTTAAAAATAATAGAAATTATTTGCACACTATTTGCATATTCTCTGTGAATGTGAAATTTTTCAAATTTCAACAGCAAAAAAGTATACATTTTCGAAAATACTGTAACCATCATAATACTTTTGTATTAATAAATTTTGCAATTTTACAGTTTCATTCCATTTTTTATGAAAATTTTTTTAAAGTTTATTTGCTTTTCAGAAAGTTCTTAAACGAAAGAAAGTTTTGAAAACAAACAAACCACTACTGACAAAAGAAATTAGTAAACCGAAGATGATAAAACAACCAGCTCCCGAGAAAAAGGTTTTTAATCATTTTACTTACTTAATTGTTAGATTTATCTCTTATTATTGAAAAAAAAAAAAAAAACTATTAAGTCTTATTAAAGGTCTATACTTGTTTTTAAAATTTTATTAAATTAATAAAACATTTCTTTCACTGACGTTCTCTTTTTCTATTCCTCTTCTTCAGTTGGTATTACGAGAATTAATCAAGAAACATCTTTTGGCTGGTTCGACTCGAATGGATTATGAATTGCCAGATTTACATCAGTTATTGACAATGGCAAAAGCATCATTTCAACAGTCACCAACCTTAGTGGAAGTACCATGTCCTGTTAATATTTGTGGTGACATTCACGGTCAATACGGTGATCTGATGCGTATTTTTGCTGTAAGTATTACTTTATCTTTTTTTTCTTCAAAGTACATAAATTATTATTTTAATTTCACTAAAAAGAAATTTCAAATCAAAATTTAGCTTAGTTTCATGCATTATAAAATAATTTGACATAGAATTTGTATGTGTTTGCTAAGAATTGAGAATTCTTTTTTTGTTTTTCTGTAAAATTAGAACATAGATATATCAATCGTTATTAGAATCACTGAGACATTTTACGCTAAAGTTTTAAACCAAATTGCTTCGTAGTACTATTCCGAAAATAAAAACTTTACATTCCGTTCATTTGCTAATTTTAAATTCTCAACAAAAAGCAATGCATAAATATTACTTTTTCATATTTTTAAACCTGCCAGTCAATGGAATTTGAAAAAATTTTTCCAATTTTCCAGGGTATTTATCGAATTATTAATGTTTCTAAGAGTTTAAAATTGATTTACTTCACAGCGGCATTGTGGGAGAAAAAAAACTTTACATTTGGTTCATTTGCTAATTTTAAAAAGCAATGCATAAGTATAACTTTTTCGTATTTCTGAATATACTATCAATGAATGTGGAAATGTTATTCCGATTTTCCATTATCTCAGTGTAGTTTATGAGGAAAAATCTTGTAGTAATGCTGGAGAATGTGATATGACGAGTACTGATGACATTGAATTTATTTTAAATTGTTTTAAAATTGATTTGAATTTGCTTTAATTGAAATATTTCAAAGTTTAGTCATGTGGTTTACCATTCAAAGTACGATATTTATTTTTGGGTGATTATGTTGATCGTGGAAGGCATCCATTAGAAGTAATAGTACTTCTTTTGGCATGCAAAATACAATTCCCAAAATTTGTTTTTCTACTGCGTGGCAACCATGAATTATTTCATATTAATAAGTGTGTTTTTTTAAAAACGTTTTTATAACAAACGGAAATTATCGCACTTAAATGACCTTTAACTTTCACTAATTATTTTTAAATCAAATTAACTTATTATTAAGGCCATTAATAATTATCGAAAATAAAGTATTTTTTCATTGGGAATACATTAAAATTAAAAATTAAATTTTTTATTTCGCTGTTTTTTACAATAAGACTCTATACGTTTAAATAACTTTCTGGAGAATACAAGCAGTTCGCTATAACACTTAAGAATATTTTAATAGCCACAAATTAATCTCTATGTGATAAATCGTCTTATTGATTATTTAAAATTAGGACATATGGTTTCGCAGCAGAAATCAGGACCCGTTATCGTATCCAGACTGATGCTCAGAACTTATACAATCATTTCAATGAAGTTTTCGCCGAAATGCCATTAGCGGCAATTGTCGCAGGAAAAATATTATGCATGCACGGTGGATTGTCACCAGAATTAAATTCCTTAAATGATATCAGAAACATTAAAAGGTTTCTGAAATTCATTTTCAGTTGCGAATTCTTCCATAGAATTTCACCAAATGTTTTTTGGGGCATTCCAATTTTTCAAAAAAAGCTTCCAGAAAAAAGAAAAAAATGGCTATTTGTGATCCATTACTAGTTTCATCTATTGAAGACTAATGGATATAATTCATAATCCATATATACAATATAATTAATAAACAATATGAATATTATTAACATTACTTTCTTTCAGACCATTGAGAATGGTAAAAGGTTTAGCCCAGGATTTACTTTGGGCAGATCCGGAAGCGGGTGCAAAAGGTTTTCAGAAAAATGTAATTCGTGGTGTTTCTTGGGTTTTTGGTGAAAATGCCGTGCATGAAAAGATAAAACAACTTGGCATCGATATGATCATTAGAGCACATCAAGTAATTAACTTGATTCGAAAATAAGCACACAAATTTATAAATAAAAAATTATTTTTCAAGTAAAATTATTTTATAGCTAAACATGACACTTGGCCCTTATATATGGTCCTTTTTCTCGGAATATCACTGTTTATTTATTAGCAGTCTTTACATCTAACTAACTAACTAATTGAATAGATATTAGAGGCTAAGTGATGTTGTTCAGATGTTGACTTAATAATGCTTAATTTATTTCCCAAAGAAATTTCTTTTTAAATATTTCTTGCTCTTTTACTACTTACCGTTATCATTCATCTTTTTCGTTAAGTCTTGCAGATTCCGGGGAATTTACCAGGTTTTCATTATGACGAAACTCCTAATCAGCCTTATTAATATAGGCTAGATTTGCTTTTTCATCTGTTTATCCTTAGGAATAAGAGATTTTGAAAAAATTATACTGTCCCTAATTGTTACTGCTCCTGATTCAGAATGAGATATTTCACTTTTTTTTTTAATTAACTAAATTACCGCTTATCTGACTAAATAGTTATCAGATACTGTAAATGAGTGTACTCTGACTGATATATCATATCCATAAAGTCGTTGATTTACTTTACAGGTTGTCGAATTTGGATATGCATTTTTTGCAAATCGTCGACTTATAACTGTTTTCTCAGCTGCAAGATATCATGAAGATCTTTGCAATTTTGCTGCTGTCGTTGTTGTTTGTTGATTAAAATTACTTTTATATATGGCAATGAAATAGTTTCATTAAAATTATTTTTAATTAATCAGTTATAATAAGAATTAATGAAATATTTGCGACAAAATTTTCATTCATAATAAATCAATCTATACTGAAACATAAACTATAAAAGATTGAAATAAAATTTATAGAAGCAAAAAAAAATTGCAGCAAAAAACGACGTAAACGTAAACATTCATATAAATATTCACATTATTACCGAAAAGATATATTTCAGCAAATATTAAAAAAATCTGAATGGTTGAAAAATGAAATGAGAAAGGTTGTTATTTAAAAAAGTTTCAGATAATTTCAGGTGGATAGTCATCTGGAATTATCATTCCTGCAACTGAAACCAACCGAATATGAACAACAACGGAAGGAGAAACTTGTTCCAACTGCAGATGTCGAAGATGATTTAGAGAATGAAAAAATTTAAATAAAATTTATTAACGTGAAATTAACTAGTGATAAACTGCATTGAGACTTATGGATAATTGCAACAGAAATTTGCAATAAACTGATATAACTTAAGATTTTTCAAAAATGCATAATTAATTAATAAATTAAAATTAACTTTGAAATGCTGTGTTTGCAAGGGAAATTTTCACAAAAATTTGGCACATATCATTAAATATGAAATGTGATATGGCAGCATTTAAATAAAGATGAATCATAGCCGAAGAATTTAACCTCAGATAATTTAATAATCAAATAATTTAATAAAAAAATAAGAAAGAAAAAAACAGATAACTTAATAAAAATGCTAAATTGATCAAGGAAAGATTGATCAGAGAAATGGATAAGATGAAAATTGTTATTATGTTATTTCGGAATGTATATCATTCGTAGGACACAAGTACACCGATTAAACGGGTAATCTCAACTTATTTCAATATCCGTTTCATTTACTTAGCAAAAATGAACAGGGAAATATTTTTCACTTAAGAATCAAATTTTGCATTAAATTTTAAAAATAGATGTGTCACATCCTTCTATGTCCAACATCTGATTCTTATATTGTTCCAAAAAGTTAGGCATATAGAAAATGTCCAAGCAGAAAGATGATTCTAACTTCCAGACGAATCAGTCATTGGGGAATTGCAAGAAGAAGGAACATAAGAGCATAATAAAATGAAAGTCTGCTAATTTATGTTCAAATTTATGAAGAAGTTTGGAAAATTTCTATAAATTGTGGAAAGATGGTTTGTCCCTTAATTTAAAGGAAGGAAATTCCGGAAAGAAATGATGCGAAAACCGGCAACACTCATTTCATATTTCATATAATCCAAGTTTTATGGTTCTTGCCAAGCATAAAATATTAGAAATGGCTTTCTTGGAATATTCTAAAATTAATTTATGAAACTAGGCAATTCCACATTCAAAAATTTCATTATCGATTCGAATTAAACATAAAAATCGCATAATATAGGACAGAAAAATTGCCAAAAGTTATAACATTCGTATAGATACTGAAGATTCTATTGTCCGATCATTCTATTATTTTTAATTTTATTATTTCCAAGAATAAATCTAGCAGTAGAATCTGATGTTAGCCATTAAAAGTAATAGGAAAAGTTAAGCTTTACTATTAGAGCTTGTTTTATGGAATATGGTAAAATTTAATGAGTGAATGCATGTATGGTATTTACAACAGCGTCAAATATTAATCTGAGAGGGACAAAATTAAGCAAAAAGTGAAATTTCCTCAAATCCATGCTACAACTACTAATCTTTAAAATCTAGAAAAAGAAAACTAAAACAGTTCTTTTTTGAATAGCTTTTTGCAAAATGCTTTTAAACTTTTTTCTGAAAATTTTTCAATATCTTATAAAAATTTTTTATAATGAGAAAAATCCAAAATTTTCTATGATAATAACAAAAACTTGTAGTATTTAAAGAAAAATTTTAACAAATATATTGAATTATGGATATTTTCAGTTGAAAAATCTGAAGGAAAAATAAAGGTTAACTCGTTGACACATAAAAATATTCTTATTTTCCTTTCTCTGATGGTTCGGAATGTGTTGCGCTACCTGAAAAATTTAATTTGCATTTTTAGCATTGAAATAGGTTCATTTAATCTAATATTTAAGAAAGTGATGGATTACATTTCTCCTTATCTTATCCTAAAATATTACATATTTTGACATCAATACAAGTATAGTTTGTTGAAACATCAGTCGTGAAATATTAAATTCATAAAAAAAAAAAAATGTCGTGAAGGTTTTGATGTAAAGCCAAAAAATAGTTAACTGCTGCTAATTGGTTGGCCATAAGCAATTAACAAAAAAAGAAGAAATGGTAATCTTCAAAAATTAATGAATTATTTCAGGAAGTATAATATAACTGATGAATTGAGAAGTTCGTTTAATTACTCGCTACATTATAACTCAGATTTTTTTTTTAAAAAAAAAAAAAACAGCAAAAATTTAAAGAATATTTCCTTATAAGGATTTCTTCGAGATTATCAAAATACAAAATATCACAAGAAATTTCAACTGAAATTTACTTCACTGAACATTAAATGACAGATCGAAAATCTCTTACCCCAAAGCATAACATTCATTTTATCTCCGAAGAAATATAAAAGCCATAAAAAGATGAGAGATACGAAGAACATTATGATGATTGATAACACTGATAAATATTCCATGAATGGATAAGGCCAAAAACCATCAAAATAACGCGCTCCAAATATGCTGGAAAAAATGAAATGCAATAAAATGTAATGTAAAATTTGAATTAAACTTTTTTTTAAAAAAAGTGTTTCAAATCAAATTTATTTATTACATAAACTTTATTTGTAATTAAAAGAATGGTACGATAAGCTTCCTATGCGCTAATTCAAGCGCCAATCATTAACTCAACATTAACTTCTTAATTCATATAATGAAGCTATTTACTGAGTACGCTTTCAATTTTATCATGAAATTTCATATTTTTTAAAATGGTTATATCTTATGGAAGGAATTTAAAAGTTTATACAGTTTGGAAGTTTAAAAAAAAATAGAAACTTACAGACAGTAGTAAAAGATGACCAGTGCAGCAACAATAATGCTACCGATGTTTCGTGAAGGTGCTTGATGACAAGTTAAAAGTGTATCGATCAGAATAAACGGTATTGATGCTGTATGAGTAATGTGATTCATGAACGGTGGAATTAAATTTTTCGCCCATTCCGGCTGTATAAATGTTGGCTCCAAAGCATATAAAAACCAAAAAAGTATACAGGTTGCCTGAAAAATTATTGAAATTTTTTAAAATCAGGTTTAATGAAATTAAATGGAAATGTTAAATTTATCCACCTAAGTAATAGTGGTGATAATAACAATAAATTTAATTAGTGTTTAATGTGTAAATTAAATAATTAGTTAAATTTAATGAAATTATATGAATAGAATATTTCATATTCTCAATATTTTTGTCCAATTTTCTTTAAAACTAATCAAATGTTTAAATCCATCTAAGTATGACTTATGATGATAATAACAATAACTTTTAATAGTGTTTAATGTGTTTTTGAGTTCAATTTTATTATGCAGTGATAAAGCAAAAGTAGCAGAAAGAAGAGAATAATACTATTGAAATAATTTTTGAAAATTTTAAAAAGATATTTTTTTGAAATTTATTAAGAATTAATGGAATAAAACATACGCAACCGACAGGCAAGGCACTAGTGAAGTACATTAAATCGGAAATTCGATGAAGTTTTGAATTTCGCCAATAACGTGGTGTTGTTGGATGCTTTTTATATGGCCCATGATCGGTTACTTCATGTAGTGCATCCACTAATGAACAAATGAAACATACTACGTAATATACTGTTTGTAGAACCTGAAATTTGAAATTTAATTAAAATAACACTTAAATAATTTATTCATAGTATCACAAGATTTGAGAGTAGTTTTTTGTAGTAAATAGTTATGTATTAATGATTAAATATTAGTAAGCAAGATAAGAATGTACGTTATAAGAATAATTCAAAAAAATGAAACGGTAATTCCAGATTCATTAGGAATTCCTCATTGAAATCGGAAAGATAAATAAAAGAGTGCAATGAAACTGGAATTGCATGATGAATAATTTTGGACAATAAGCTATATTGAATTATCTCATAAATTATCTAATAAAATCTAATTTAAAAAAAATAAAATAAAAAATACATTAAGAAATGAAAATGAAAAAATTAATGAAAAAGAAGATCCAATAAAAAAATATTTTGAAAATTTGACATTCCATAAATTGTTCTTTTATAATGCAAAGTATTACTGATGAATAAGGAAATCTTCAGTACAAATTTTATATTGTAAAATTTCTTAGAATTTTAACATTATCAGATATGGCTCGGTAAAAGAAATTCGATTTCAATCAAAAATTCAATTAATTTAATCTAATTATAATCGATAAAATTTTCAAAATATAAAAAAAAAAAAATATATTACTTTAATGCCAAATTTATTCTCTTCAAGCAAATAGAAGCTATCTTCAAATATTCAAAAAACTTAAATACGAAGCATTAAAAAAAAAATGAACGTTTAGATGTAATGCGTGTGGATTCCGGATATCTTATTATCTTTTTCAGTAATTAATGTTCTAATCTCAATATCTTCAGTCATTTCTGTCTTAATTGAAATAAACGTTTTATTAAAGATTTCTTTTTTTTTTTTCTATTTTATATGAATTAATAACTCATGTGGACTTTGGACACTCAACATAAGGTCACTTAAGGAACAGATCGGAAGTAGAAGATTCGTTCTATTTCATTCTATTCCATTGGATATGTCACATATCGTTTTATTTGGAATCACGAGGGGAAAGTTTGTTTTTATTTTCGTTTACTTGTCTACCTTTACCCATTTATGACATATTTGACTCCGATGTTTACTTTTCTATTCATAGTCTCATGCTTCTGCTAACCCTCACACTTTCCGTTGCACTTTTTTTACAATTTTTTTCTGTCTTTTTTTTTATGTAAAGGAAAAAATTTATGAAAATCTTGAAATTCATTAACTTTACAATAATTGTTTTTTTCCCGGGGTTTTTTCTCCAATTAGACAAATAATTACTGAGATAGTATAGTAGTCGAACATATAAAAAATGACTTGAATTATTGTAACAGAAAATTCTATATTCTGAATAATCCTAATGAATCTGAATTGTGTGTTAATTGGGAAGTTAATTTGAATTACCACTTGAAGGAAAAAAGTTTAGCTAATTAGTTTTATTTTTTTTTTTTTTGAAATGTTACAATCAATTTCAAATGAAATTTTTCATTCAATCTTTCAGATAATTCAGAAATTTGGAAGTTAAAAACAAAATATGAACTAACCAAATTGCATATCGTTAGCATAATAAGTTTGTAAATCCACCAGGTATAGCCAATTCGTGGAATATAAAAGATATCATAGCCAAGCCCAAACATGAAGACACCGGCCATAATTCCGTATATTGTAACACGAAAGATGCCCATCTAAAATTAATTTGATTAACAAAAAATGATATTATTGAAATATCAAGCGAAAATGATAGTGTAAGGTTAAACATATCATCATATAATAAATGATAAAGAGATGACTGCTAAGACGCTTTGAAATAATTTCAAAATCTTTTCATTGCACTGATTTTAAATCTAATAAATACAGTAAAGATATTTTAGGATATATTAAATTAATAAATACAAAAAGCCATTGCAATAACACGGTTAATTATTATCACAAATGGAAATATGATGGGAAGAATTTAATTACAGCAAATAATTGATAGATTTAATTCTAATTCTGATACATTCTGATACAGTGATTCTGATACATGATGTTAATTATCAATATGTTAAGATATGATGATGATAATAGAAATACAAATGATTGCAGAATAGCAAAATCAATGAAATTTGCTGATTTTCACTAAATATTATTGCTTTAAAAACAAATTGTACTAACAGACCGATAACAATTATGCTAGCTGAGCAAAATACAAAGATTTCAGTATTCAATTTTAAATACTAAATCATATCATATCATATTAGAAGATAATGGCATCGTAGTATTAAGACAAGTAATTACTTGTCTTACATTAATTGATAATACAAAAGCATCATATCTTTGATCTTTGATTTTTGTAATATTAAATTTAAGTTCAAATGTATTATCTGTTGGAATATTTGGAGAAATGCAAATTTCCTTATCAAATTATGGTCAATTTTAAAACATTTGATATTTCTAACAACAATATTACTGGACAAAATTATATTTTAAGAAAAGTAAAAAATTGAGTGAGTAGAAAATATTCGGCAGGAATGATATATTGATTCGATTTGATTTGATTTGTTATTCCAGTCTCTATCCTTAATCTTTCCATAATTTTTTTTGAAACCTATGAAAGCTTTAAGCAATAAATATGGGGAAAAAAACAATTTAAATTCAATCAATAAACCATGCTTAAACGTTATTATCCATTTCTTTCATTAACATTACTTACTGTAATCCTCCTTTTCTCTTATATTTAATCCCTCAAAAAAAATTTAATCAATCCTTTTTTCTGAAAGAGAAAATTTTAACAATAAAATAAAAAATATTGACTAAATGTTTGTATAAAACAGTTTTTTGAACAAACTGCAAATATTTTCCAACAATGAAAAGTGTTGCAAAAATGAACAAAAAAAAAAGAAAAACTTGCAATCTTTAATTAAACATTTTATCTAAATTGCAAATTGCTAAACAAATTTGCCCATAAATTCTTGTTTTTGTTGTTTATTTAATAATAATATTATTATTGTTAAGTAAAAACGAAAAAGAATAAAGTTTCAAAAAATGCCCTTTGGAAATTTCTCAAATTTCAAAAAAATATTTAATAAAACAAAAAATTTTTTCTTTCAATTCTTGTTCTTTCAATCCACTTTGTACAGTTAACAGTTGACCCCATTTTTTGAAGAATCATTCATTTCTTAAATATTGATTTACTCCATCCTTTTTACTTTTTGGATTTTAAAAAAAATTTAATTTTAGGAGGAATGAAGAAATTAGACAAATGAAATAGACAAAACACTGTAACCAAAAAATTTTATTAAACTGCGAAAAAAGGAAATATCTTACTGAAATTATGAGAAATGAAAATGGCAAAAAATTTAATTAATTAAAGGTAATTTTAATCAAACCGTAAAAAGCAATCATTGAAAATTTCAATTAATATTTCTCATTAATTTCTTCAATAATTGCCATTAATAACTAGCTAGTAATAGCTAACAATAATAAAGCTGTCTTGTCAGATTTTTTTTAATTTTTCTAATCTTTTTTTTTTTTTTTTTTTTTTTTTTAAACATTTTTTAACCAAAAAAAAAATTAAATTTTTTTAAAAAAAAAAAAAAAAATTAATGTTTTAATT
>JARVGP010000428.1:0-46048 GCA_029876185.1 Mansonella ozzardi | reverse complement strand
AGAACCCGAACAATTCAGCTTCATGGACATGATCCATATTCACATTCATCAATTAGCCCGTGGATTTGACAACTAGAATCCAAACAATTCAGCTTTATAGACATGATCCACATTTACATCCATCAATTTGCTACTCATTATAAATAGGATTCGTAGAGATACATTAATCAGGAAAATAATTTATTATGAATTTCAAAGATTATGTAATACACTGTAGTAGGTGAAATAACACAGTGACGATATCAGAATCAAACACTTCTCTACCATAGTTCGTCAGTCCATTTCTCCAGCTCTACTTCACCGTTCGGAGCAATAAGTTCATTGTGCACTTTGGCTGCAATAAAATAAGCAATAGTTTTACAGTGCTCAGATTCTTTAAATTCTAAATTCAACAAATGTGAACTATTACACCAGAGAGATATAATTTCTAAAAGAAATAAAAACTTCATAAATGATTCTTAAATTATGAAAATAAAGAAAAAAATCAAGAAATAACAGAAATAAAAACGATTTGCTCGCCAACGGTCTATTATAAAGATGAGGATTGCTACATCCGACAGATTTATTGGACCTATAAAAAAACATACCATTTATGGCAACTATCTGCTGGCAGGTTACAATCGATGAAGAAACGCTGGCATTTTCACCGATTTTAGCATCCATACAAATGATTGAATTAGTTATTTGTGCGCTAAATAAATTTCTATGCATTATGAACACCAAAAATGTATAGCTATCACAAATGATGATTTCTTCAGAAGGTATCTCGCCGTTTAATATTTTTTCTACTGCATCAATATTGAAAAGCGGCGATAATAATAATTCAGTACAAATTGTAACTAAAAGTTGTCATTAAGCGAATAAAGTTACGTCATTTAAAATAGAATTAAGATTCTAATGATTTTAGTACAGTAAAATTCCATCATGAATGGTCCAATAAATGAATTTATTACAAAAACATGCATGACAGCAATGATGAATAGTTTCATACCCAGCACCAATTTGACATCCGTCCATCAGCAAAGAATTGATAATTTTACTTTTTGGTCCAACGACACATTTCTCACCGATCACAGACCGCTTAATAATTGGTCTTTCTGAACGAATAACGTGCGCTTTATCAACGCTCTGCAGGAAAAGGCATGTAGTACGACCAACATAGCTCTCAGAAACGGATGCCACATCACTGATATTTATCGGTTGCTCGACAGACATTTTTTCGGGAAAACTTGTTGGCAAAAAACGGATGATCTGAAAATAAATAGTTGAAATGTCATAACTGAAACCGAGTTCAACACGACTGATGAATCACTTGCTCTAATATCTCTTTAAAAAAAACGATTGATGGCAAAACATCAATCGCCTGGAAAAAGTTAGCAAGAGTACTTGATAAATCATTCCATTTTCGAAATAAGATCGACCTATAATTACATTAAGGATTTTCAAATAAATCTAATTTCTTCAGTTCCTTTCAAACAATCATTTTTAAACGAAAAATATTTCTGTGTAATGCACTGATAAACTAATTCGTACGGTCTCAAATGTCAAGGATTTCTAATTCAAAAACCTACTGCTTTATTAATCTCAAAGTAAGCTCCGATGGTGTTCACATGTCCAACAACGAAGCCGTTTTTCGGTGATAACAAATAAGCAAAACATTTCAAAGGATATTGAAGGCTTTTTACAGCAGTCGTACCAAAACTAAATTGCTGTATCTTTTCATCCAGAGGATCGATTTCAAAATGTTCAGCAAATTCTAAAGGTGGTTAACATCAACAGATAAAAATTATTTCATTCTCCTATTCAATAAAAAGAAATTAGAAATCCAATCTGTCTTGAAACCATTCAAAGAACTGATCAATTACGAAAAAAACATGCCACTGCTATCTTTTGCACTTTGTTTTTCCAAAATATATGGGATAAGATCAGCTTTCAGGGATGTAAATTCCCTGCAAATTATAGTCTATTATCAAATTGACATCAACTTTCCCCTATGTATATTAATTTATCTTGATAATCTTCTAGAGAAAATATTATTGAGGTAATTAAATTAGGCCGAACTAAAGCAAGACAGAGGAACTCACTTGTGCTTCTCAATAATGTTTAAAATGCATTTCTTCATAATATATACGTGACAGTCATTGTACTTGGCAGTAAAATAAGCAGTTCGACATCTGAAATTTCAGTAGTTAATATTATTATTCCGCAAAAACTCCAAATTCTGGGAAAATGTTCAACTGTAATTAAAAATTACTTATCAAGCAAATTAATATTTATAGTAACTGTCTCGTCATAATCTTCTTCTGAACCATTGAACAGTAAGTGATTTTCTTCAGAAAGAACAATAAAATCACGCTCTGAAATCATGGAAATAAACAGATTACGACAAAATTATGATAAGAGTATATGTTTTGCTTCAAACAGTACCCTCTCAGATAAAATTTACTGGAATTATTATCAAAAAGGTCAGCAATAGTAATCCTTGAAACAAACCATCTAATCTACTAATTCAGATGCTCAGCCATCACTTCTAGATTATCTAATTCTACTCACTTAAAATCACAGCAAAATTTCCAGATAGATTTATAGACCAATATTAACATCCAAAAAATATAAATTTTTGTCTTTTCCCCGCGAAGCTTGAAGAAATTTTTAAAGCGAAAACGTAATGACCTTTTGAGCGCTTCATTTTAGGTCCAGGAACTGGTCCAGTGAGAAGCCGATCGCACAATAAACATGTTAAAGTGGAGTTTTTAGCAGAATGTAAGGACAACATCGGAACTAAGTTCATATCAGAAACAAAATCACCACTGACAACAATGAAATCTTTCTGCAATTGTACACATTTTAGGCATGTATATCAAATATGCATGTATAAACTGATGACATTAAACAATAAGATGAGAAAAACAAAACAAAAAAAAGAAAAACACCGCGCTGACAAACACACTCTAATTGAGGCAAACAGAATCCAACAAAAATATTACTAATTCAGGGTCTGGAACAAAGGACATCTACTCTAAACTCTTCCTTAGCATGATCATTTTGTCTACAAATCATGATATTTCATTTTACAGAAGCTTATAAGCTGGCTGTAATCAAACAAGATCTATTCACTATGTTTTTTTTTCTTTGGTGGGGCAAATGAGCTAACTGAACTCTAAAAACAGCAAAGGCCTCAAACTATTACCATCAAATAATATGAAGGTATGTGAAAACCGTGAAAGATCTGACTATTTTAAAGAAATCATAATACTTGTCTATTTTGAAGCAAATATCACAATGATAACATTATTACCTTGATTCGAGCATCTATGGATCTCAATACGTCTGCAGTACCCCAGTGCTCCGCAGCACTACTTAATTTTACAAATTCAATCTGTAAATCATTCAGCGGTGGTAAGGCCGAGCTAGATAAAAGCTGTTTTATTTCATTTAGCAATTTTTCAGCCACAACCATGATAACCTCTAAAAATTCTTCGTAAAGACTTTGCCTCAATTTGAGAAGTCGTAAACATCGAAATTATATAAGCGATTTTCTAGAATCTAACATAAATAGAGTATAATGAAACCAATAATATGAGCATTCAGAATTGTTAATTTCATTATATTTTGCCGAATCACTGTATTATATGACAAAGTTCCAGCAGTCAGCAATGTATATATAATACTGCGATCGGATTTTTTACTAACTAGTTAATTGTTAATATAGTACGACTAAAACATACATTTTTGAAAAAAATATGCAGCGATATCAAAAAATCTACCTTTTATCGAATTTTTTTGCAGAAAGTTAAGTGGATACCAAAACATTGGAACACCTGCGATTGGAAGCATACATTTTGGAATATGATCCGTTAAACTGGACATTCGATTACCCAATCCACCACATAACACAACCGCTTGCAAAGTCTGAGCTACCATAATCTGCAAAAACAATTTTGCAAAAAAAAAAGATGCACTTACAACATTCTATACCGAACCTCGATGAAAAATTCAAATTTTTTAAGTGACAGAAGGCAATGATTCAATGTAAACAAAGATTCTTTGAATGACGATAACTGTACTAATCACGAAAAATTAATAGTTGTAGTTATGCTTTCAAGAAATAGATTCCTCTACAAAATTTATTCAATAATAATAACTAACAAAAATCAACTTATTCACAAATTCACTGGAAAAATAAGAAATGCAAATATATAACAACTTTGAATTTCGTACAAAATAAGATCCCACTAATAAAGTTTTGGTTCCTCTAGTTTTTCTCATTTTGAATGTATTCTATTCACTGCTTCTGTAATCTCAAAGAAGAAATTATACTGCATGTGAAGATAACTGAATATAATAAACTTTAATATTAAACATTAAGTATATAGAAACAATTAATCTTCTTAATCTACTATACAAAAACACTACTATTAACTTGTAAACAGTGCATACAACAAATGCAAGAGATTATTTTTCCAATTTCGTTCAAAATTAATTTTTCAATTTTCAACAATAAAATTACATAATAGTTACACAAAAAAAAAGTGATTAAAGAACAAAGGGAATGATTGCTCGTCGATGTTTTGGATAGTTTGGAAATTCGCGTATATAATTGCGGTGCTTATCTTTTGCCCAAATAGCCATTTGTAAAAATCCTGCGACGGTAAAAATGAGCGCTGTAAGTACAAATTATTTAAGCATGAAGAAAACAATTCGGATGGAACACAAATAGTTAGACGTATTTCAAAATAAGTTCTAAAAGTTCTCATGGACAAACTGATGGCACGAGATAAATGGCGTATTTAACTGTTTTCTTCTATATTAATGAAAATCGGAAAAAATACAGACCTGGTAATGACTGAGTCATACATGAAAACCATAACCATGCTCCCACCTCGTAAGTGTAATTGGGACAGCTTACGAAGTTGAACATCAGTGTCATCGGATTGGTGTTTGGCATTGGGATCCTGCGAATTTTGGTGCCCGGAGGGCGTAAATTTCTCAGAAGCAGATGAACTGACAAATTACCTGAAAAATAAGGACGTATATTATTTCGGATCAAAGAAAAACGGTACAACAATGTTCCTATTATATTAGAACAACAGCAAAAATTATGGAATAAACCCACCAAATTCACAAATGAGGAAACCAGTAAGGCCTGCTGCAACTTGTGCAAAACCAGCAACCGGTGGAGTATAGAGCGGATGATTAATAAAATAACCGACAAATGCTGCGAATGCCCAATAGTAACCACAGTTCTAAAACATTTATTTAATGGTCTTAAAATATCTGTGGGCTTTATTTATTTGTTTAGAGTCGTACTATAAAACCATTTTTGAACATGTTAATGACACAAGAATCCCGCACTATACAACAAAACCAAATTTCGAGCACAGAAATGTGTGGAAAACTGACGATTATTTTTGTAGGAAGTAAAAAATACTTTTGAAAAAAATTCAAAAATCTGAAATTATGGCTTCTCTTTCGGTTTTCAAAATATATATATATATATATATATAGCAACAACTATATATAAAATAGATTACTTTGAATATATTCCGAAAAGGCATTGTTGCGTTACTGAATCGATGAACAAACTGTGTTTCCAGCAAACGTTTTGTATAATGTAATACCCAACAAATTAATGCAAAGTCCACTCCATAAAACGTGGCATGTCGATATACATCTTCAAGATTTGATATTACTTTTTCACATGTAATTCACTTTATTCAATCATATCATACTTCAATCAATATTTTTGATTGAAAATAAGCTTATATGTGTAGCAAGAAAAAAACCTGATCCATAGATTTTGGCTGGTCTCAGATAAAAAATCGGATAAATCATAAGCGGTCCAAAATATTCAAGTAGGAAAACCTAAAACACGGACTATTATATTAAAATGAATTAAATGAATAATCAGAAAGAGCTAATAAATAAATACTTACAAAGAGCTAATAAGCATAGATGCTACATACCGTCTTCCATGCGATTTGTGGTCCAAGATTTCGAAAATATAACTGAGCATTCTTCGAAGGTAAATTCAGATTCTGCACAATTAGGCCATCTTCCAAATTCTTTCCTGTTGCATCTAATCGCAAAGCTATCTGATTGATTGGAAGTGAAAGCTCTAAATATTATATAAAATCACGAATCACATTAGAATTATAATAAATCACTATAAGAAAGAAAGTAAAAACTTAGCGCAGTGATGAAAAACTCACTTTGGGACAGACGCTTTTTGATTGCCAATATTGATTCATCACTACTGATCTAAATTAGGTAAATAATTAACTATAGCTATTCTTTATCAATAATTTCTTTTCATTTTCAATACAAGCACTAGAAATCATTGCCTTTTAAAAAAACAAACATTTTCTAAATAGGCCACAGATCGACTTTTGTTTTTTGCATCAAAAACTTCAATCGTAATTAAAGCCATTTCTGCAAAAAAAAATTGTTTGAAAATTGATAAATTTCTATAAACAAAAAAATAGCCCGAGAAAGAAACGAAAGAAAGAAGTGAATTAATACTTCAGACACAAAACCAAAATGCAAACTTTATTTGTAACAAAGTAAAGAATTCGTATAACAACAATTTTTCCATTTTTTTTCTCTCATTCCTATCTTTTCTAGAAATCCTTAAATGAATAATTAAAACAATTAAATGATTAAATGAATAAATCAAAATAATTAAATAAATAATTTTTGAATGAATAATTAAATGAATAATTAAAATAATTAAATGACTAAATGAATAATTGAAATAATTGAATGGTTAAATGAATAAATTAAAATAATTAAATGAATAATTAGAGTGAAATATATTTGCAATGAATACATACCATGCTCAATTCACCTCTGCTAATGCTATCCAAGAAAGCAACATTCTTTGCACCTTTGCCGCTGCTCTTATATTTCGCGGCTTGGATCGGACCGTCAAATATGATTGTAGGATTGCCGAAGATGGAATGGCGGCATTTGTGTAACTAACTGGGCTGGTGTTGATTTGGCCAAGAGGTGATGGGGTCACGTTGAGCATACGTAGGGGGTTATCACGATGAGGTCACGTCAAGCATGCGTAGGGGGTTATCACGATGAGATCACGTCGAGCATGCAGAGGGAGTTAAAAAAAATAAATTGATTGAATGTTTCTGTATATTGCTGAACTTTAGTCCATTTTCTTTATTTCTGGATGATGATTTGGTTATTGTCCCGAATAACGATCTTTTCCAATCACTATCTCGAATATAATGATATCAAAAATGGAAGTTTATTTGTTAGAGTACTACTGACGCTTGTTGTGAAGTCACTTCAAATGAATAAGTTTCGATGATTTTCATGGAATGTTAGTTATGTTCGGTTAAATTATTTACCTTTATGCAGTCTTTTTGTTTTTTTTTTTTATTCAGGAATTGCCAGTGATCGGGAAAGTGAGGCAAAATGGCAACAGATACTGGTTTTGGATCAAAAGCTTATCCTATTGCTGATACCAGTTTGTCTCAGAAGTTACTTGATCTCGCGCAGCAAGCGCAAAGTTACAAGCAACTGAAGAAGGGTGCAAATGAGGCTACAAAGACGCTAAATCGAGGGCTTGCAGAGGTTATTTTTAGACAACCTTTCTTATTTCAATTCTTGCATATGTGAAAATCATGATTTACATATTTGATTGAGACGAAATACAGATTTATGAATCTGAAAATGTAAAAAGCCGAAATGATTAAATTTGGCAAATGCAGTAATTTTGTTTGTAATAAGCTTCATATAATTGCTCTTTCCAATATATTTCCAATCGAGAATCATTTCACTTTACATGCAAAGATATGTCCGATTGATAATCATCAGATATGTCAAGTTTCAGGTTATTATAATGGCTGCTGATGCCGAACCACTAGAAATTATCCTACATTTGCCTCTACTCTGTGAGGACAAAAACGTACCTTACGTGTTTGTACGCAGCAAGGTAATCTTTATAACATCATTTTATATGTTATTATTGTACAGGGAAATTTTGTTACTAGTGAAGTATTTTGGAAGGGGTTCATAATTTTTTCATTCTTTTGGCAATTCTAATGTTTTATGATAAAAAACTATTTGAATTTATTTGAGGAAAACTAAGAAATCATTTGAATTTATTCAGGCGGCACTTGGCCGAGCATGTGGAGTGTCACGTCCAGTAATCGCTGCATCAATTATCCAGAATGAGGGTTCTCAATTGAGAAGTCAAATACAAAAAATCAAGGAAGAAGTGGAAAAACTTTTGATTTAAAGAAAAATCTAATCTTTTTTATTCCATCTCTGTGAAAACTTGTTTTTGCAGTCCTGGATTGGTCAGGGATTTCGTACCAAAGTAAGAAGAATAATTGGATTTATATGCTCAAAATTGTTTAAGTCGATAAAGTAAAAAATAAGTTGATTGGCGGGAAAATTTTAATTTTCATTCTTATTTTTTCATAAAATTCATATTGCAAATTTTCTTTCAAATTTTGTTTATTTATAAATTGATTGTCGAGCAAAAAGCAATTTTCATAGTTTTTTCCATTTTCTGATTACAGAGTGTTGTTTTTTTATTCGTTTTTCTGTTTCTTTGAGTTTATGTTCTTGTTGATAAGTTAATGCACTTCATTGAATGTTGAATTTTATTATTTTCAATGCGTGTTAATACGTTTTCAGTAAAATTTTTTTTTAAAAAGATTTTTTAGCTCAGTACAGTTTAACACCTCAGCGTATGAATGAGATTGGGTAATCCAGCATTTCTGTTTAAGATAAGATGAACGCATGTAGCAGTGAGAGATTATCCTGCTTCATATATAAGCATGGCAGCGTTTTGAATTATTAAAAATGCTTTGATAAAATTTTGAACTTCCATTTTTCCGTTGTTCATAGATCTCGAATGAGTAAAACAAAGCCAAATCATTGTGAGTTCCATATTTATATGTATCTAACAACAAACAATAGGACTTATGATTTGGAATATCATTATTTTAAATATTTCAGCCATCTTCAATGTTTATTGACATTTGCTACAAGGTAAAAGCATGTTCTTTGTGCTTATTTATACCTTTAAGGATCTCTACATCTCAACTTTGCTTACTTGGATTAGTATTTTAAGCTCATCGTTAGTAGACAAATTAATTGTCTCAATAGTTTTCATGGCCAAATGGCATTCATTTGAAGATATTGATTCCAATTCATTTGTTTTGTCACTAAATTCAGTATTTTCAAAGCTGCACATATAAATTGACGATTATGAATTAAGAAATAAATAACATCATATTTTCTCTTCATAAATATACAGCAATGCTTTCTGATTCCATAGCTTCATCGGAAATGCAATCTTTTCGAATGCAATTCTAATATTACCGATGCAACCAATAAAATGTATCAAAGTTAATTTTATTTTGGATAAATCATTTCGATCTAATTACTTTAATCTAGTCCAGTTAATGAGCATTATTATGATAGTCGGTGTTGAAATTCGTGAAGGTTGACATTCAAAGAAAGCATCTTGAGGATACAAGATTGTAATAATCGGAAGAAATGCAGAAAATTGGAAATGGAAACGAGTATCTTTAGGAAGGTCCGAACAGCTCAATAATGCTATCTTATAAAAACTTAGAGAACTGAATTAATCAGAGGTGATTTAAAATTGGGAAAAGCACGCCAAAAATGGAATAGTTGCAAACATGAAGTTTAATTACAGATCATTCATCCTCATTCACCGATAACTAGTATGTCGATATACATGCATAGATAGAGCTTTAAAAATTTGGTGGCAATTCATTATGTTTGATATTCTTCACATGAAAAATACTTTTCATAAATTTTAGAGGATCAAATTTTGTTTAGCTTATCTGAGCCACATAAATAGTTCTATAGTGACGAAAATTAAATAAATTTGCAATATATTTCGAAATATTTGCAGTATATATTTGGCTAACAAATTTTATAAAAGAATGCAGATTTAAGCAGCATTTTAAACTTAAATGAATGTAATATTCTCATAAATCACACTGCTATTAAACATACCGTACAATCGTCGAATAAATAAAACAAATGTAGTGTGGATTGCGAGATCCACGACCTCCAAGCCTGAGCCAAGTGCAGAAACATGTTAAATATTAAACCAAAAAAAATTTTAACGATATTGAAATCATTATTGCAAGCGTTAGTATCGCAACGCCGATATTAATGCAAAGATACAAATTCATTATGATATTTGATATCGGAAAAATTGTCAAGCAAAATCTTCCTTTCTTCTTTAAAAAAATAACAGTTGTCGTACTTCGACATAGGATAATTTTACGAATTTTCGCAAACTTATAAACTTCGTTAAAAAGTCTAAAATTGGCATTATTCATTTTTATTTTCTGCTAAGAACAATAAAATTTGATCGAAATAAAAACACATTCATACCAATCATTTATTTGACTATGATTAATTGAAAGTTTGTTTAAGCAATTCACTGCAACATTTCATCAAAGAAGCATGTCGATCCATATTCAAGTTAGCACACTCATGCTTCTGTAGAACACTGTAGAACAGGTTGATAAACGTTTTATTAAAGAGAGGGGAAAGTGAAAATGAAAATGAAAAAGTCATTGCATGCAAAAATTAGTGAAAAGGAAATTGCACAATGTGATAATTAAGGAGTTCGTCATATGAATCAAGCGGAAAACAATATCAGGCGATAAGGTAAATCGAATCAGGGCAGGTAATAATAAAACATTATAAAATATGTTAACTCCAGGTCTGCGTAAAATATTGAGTCGAAAGCAATGAGCGAGGCTATATGCTAGATAATTACAAATGAAACGTTGAAATTTTCAGGGTATTAGAATGGTATCAAAAGGGGTATTAAAATAGCCGAACTGTTTGCAAAGTGCATGTCGAATTTGTATAAAAACTGTCAGGCTTAGGTCACAAAATAATTAAATGGATAAACTACAGTAGTAAGAGCTAGTAATTCATCTATTTAGGAGGACTTTAGTAACGAAACGGATTTACATCAGAGTAAATGACAGGAAATGCTCAATGTTGTTATTCTTTTAGAACGATCGTAAAAGAGGGTTGACTTCCAGGCACTGTCTTAATTATATTTATGATAGCTTGGGGCTTTTGGTCACGACATTCTATGTACCATTTTTAATGAAATAAATTTTGCTTGAATAGCAGTTTTTTTTATTTACTTTAAAAAATACTTATTGAAACTGAAATTTTAGTGTAAAAAAGATTTAAATATAAAAGAACGAACACTCATGCAATCATAATACTATTTAATAGTATAATGCAGGAATTGACGTAACTCGTAGGTTTTTCATATTACTATACCCTCCGTTATTATGATCTTGAAGTACAAAACTTGAATGCTCTCATAAAATTACGCTATTTGAAGCGGAAATTGACAGACAATAGTCTGATTAGGAGAATGCTGGACCAGGTTCCTGAAATTTTGACGTGTAATTGTTTTTGTAGCTGAAAAGGATTAATAAAGAAATGAGAATGTTTATTGTTGTTAACTACGGTATGAAAGCTGCTGGGACGAATTTGGATGATCCAGTCATAAAAGATTTCAGTTATGTTAATCCTGTAAAGATTAATTTGTGACATGAGCATAGTCAAGAAAATGAATTAATGTAATAAATGGATAAATGAATCAGCAGTTTTCTTTTTTCAATAATGATTTACACTCCTAGCTATATTAAGAATCAATTTTATTTTACTCAAGAATAAAATCCCTGACCTCTTCCAAGACCATTCGCATCAAACTTTTTCGTTTCCATCGTTAAGTAATCAACAAGATCTACCGTAAACGAGCAATCACTCACTCAGATCTTGCCACATACGGTTGATTTTTTATTTTTTTTTTCAATGGATAACTGCGTTCAAGCTTGTAATAATGTGCGATTAAATTTGCTGCTTCATTCTCAATTTCACTTGGCCAATTCATCATATACAGATATTCTGTAGATTCATTTTTTGTTTTGCTTTCCAGGAAAAAAAAAAAATGGCTAAATTGAAGAACGAAGCGAACTAACTTTAAAATTTATTAAGTATCTTTAAAATGGTTTGTCAATTTGGCTTACCTAATTAATGTTGAAACTGATCTATTTACAGAATCATATAGCAGAAAGCTTTGTCAGTAAATTGACGATTACCAGGAAGATAAACCGATCGGGTGGATATGGCGTTTGACAGATAGGCGCATGCGATGATGGTTGTTGTTTGTACAGCGGTATAACTTTACGAGGATGAAAAGCATGCTCCGCAGCCGTCCATGTACACATATTTATATACGGTAAGCATTTATTGTTTCCTACATTCTGTAATCTAGTATCAGAAAAAATGATTGTAGATTTTTAAACTATTTCGAACATCGCCTCCAAATTCCACACTAAAAAATCAATCTTATTTGCCATATTTTTGTTACATTTCATAGACAGTGAATAAGAAAACTAATTGTGGAAATGGTAGAAGATCATGTATTAGGAACTGAAGAAATTGAATGTAATTCATTGCAAGCGACGGATTTGTAAATTGAAAGCTGCGCGGTCATCTGTTAGCTCGGATTTTTTAAATTTTAACACCAAAAGGAGTAACATTTAATTGTAGATAAGTCAGAAGAATCCATAAATCAAAGATGAGTAACACAGAAGAATCACATCAATCAGCTTTTCAATATGGACGCAGGCTACCATCAATTATCAGTGCTGCTAGATTACTACGACTTCGTTCGGGATCTTACGATGAAGGTACATTTGTTTGAAATTAAATCAAGTTTCCGTTTTCTATGTTAGAAATTTTATGTTTACTTTTTTTTTAAATAAAAGTGAACTCAATTTCAGTTATTAATTATGAAACGTTAAATTGATGTTCGTTGTTTTAATTTAATTTCATTTATTTATTTTATGCTAAGCATAATCTTCCGTGCCATTTTGTGAAATTGAGTAGGATTTTATCGAAAACATCAGATTTATCTTATAAATTAATATTTATCTTCACTCTGTGATTATATGGCAGAGGCAAAAGATGAGAAGAAGCCAAATCGCATAAGTCCATTTTCACCTGAAGCTCGTGTTCCGCTACCCAGTGAAATCGATGAAAAGTAAGCTACAATTTATTTTGGTAAGTAGATGACTGTTTCCGCCACAGCCAAAAAAATGTAAATCATCAAAAATAAATAATATATCAATAATTCTGATTAATTAATTTATTTTGGAAATTTCAGCAGTTATGGTACCAGTGTATGGAAAAGAAATGAGAGGGAACGACTACGAGTTCGTTGTGTGAACGATGGATATGAAAGACTGCGTGATCATCTACCGCTTACTGAAAGGTTTTAATTATTTTCTTTCTAATCATTTCATATAATTAATCCTTGTAAAAATTAAATACTATCCTTTGTCCGATATCTGTAGCTATTCGATTCGATTACAAAAATAATGCTCTTTCTATGCTAAGAATTCATGTGAAATTTTTTAGAATCTGTTGTACTATTCAGAACTACTTTCAGTGATCGCCGCATTAGTAAAGTGGATACCTTACGTTTGGCAATACGATACATACGTCATCTGGAAGCTCTACTGCAAAACTACGATCACTGGACCAAATGCGATTGTTTTCTTACATTTCAAACCGAATCCGAGGAACGAGCCGAACGTCTTCGCAGAATCGATCACAGAAAGCGTGCATCGGATGCTATGTCCTCAACTTCATAAAATGATAGAAACTATTAGCATTCGATTAACTTTTTCTATGATTTCAATTTTTCAATGTTTTTATCTGTAATTGTACTATTATTCTTCCAATTAAAAATTGCTATTTGTCTAACTGACTGAAGTCTATCTGAGATTCCTTTCACAAATAACACTTTTAATCATGATACTTGAATGCTACAGATTTCTCATTCCTTAATCTAATTCACGAAAGAAAATAAAAAAATCGCTAGAATAAAATTGCATTTTCTAAGGATAATATCATAAGGCGCTTTTGCTCTCATACTATATATATATGCGTTTCGATGTATTGAATTTATAATTTGTATGCATTGAAATTATAAATTTAATTTTTAATTAAGAAATTTTCTTAACAAATATTTTACAATGCACGTATAAAAATTATTCTTACGTATTTTTTCAGTTAATTTATACAATTTTCAATGTATCTTATATTATGATTACAATCTAATGCACCTTATTAAAATTTTAAACTTTGCATTTTTTTCTTCATTCCACATAATTAGAAATCAAATTAATTGTTGCATTCTTGGCTCTTTCCGTTTTCCGATAAATGATTTCATTGAGGAAAATAACTCAATGAACCCTCTTCATACTCATTTTATTTTATGAATCATAAAACACAAATTCAAAATGTTCAAATTTAGTGTATCATGTGTAAAGACACACAGTTAATATCGTGATGGTACAGACAATTTGCAAAGCGTCATTAATTTTCATTTGCAGTTTGAATTCAGTTTGGTTCGATGCCTCTATGGCAATTTGAAGTTAAATTTTGTGAAAATGAGAAGGGAGGCGAAAACGTTGCGTACGTGTAGCTATAATTAGTGCTAATTATGATTTACTCTTTTCTGAAGTCTCATCAATGTTACCGTGCGCGACGTTTAGTTCATTCAGATGTGATTGTGCATTATAGGTAGATTATTCATAAGTTACGTGAATATGTCAAAAGGTGCAGGACAGAAGTTGTCAAAAGAGGATGAATTATTGCTAAAGGTATGCTTTAATATTTAATTGCTGTTAGTTGTTGTGGAATTTCAGGTCACACTCTGTATTAGGTCACCAGAAAGTTCGGCTTATCTTATAAAATTTTATTTCCTCTATCAATTTCTTCTAGCACGTGATTAATTGCATGCAACACGTGATTAATTAATTTCCTCTAATATATAATTAATTTTTGCTTATTGAAACTGGCAAAATGTCATGTTTCATTAACTAAACCTTCAGTAAATGCGAGCATTGATTTAAATATTCTTAAATGTTCGCATTTATCACTTTAGCGTATATAGATTTCCGCTTATAATAGCGACCGGTTCTGCTGAATTATTAACGGTTGGAGGAAAAATTCAGATTTTGTATTCCCTTATTGCAGTATTCGTATGGTATATAAACTTTGTAAAGTGAATAATTCTTTCTGCAACTTCATTGTTGTTTAAAGGACTTTTCCGCAGCAGTATCGGCGAAGGGCAATGCGTTGTTTTATGGGAATTCAACAGTGATTGCTATAGCACCTCTGTATCTGTTCTATGGAATACATCAGATGGAAGTGGCCGATTCGTGGATTATTTGGTTAATTTCTTCGCTAGCTGTGTCCTACCTTATCAGTTTTGCCTACAAGAATGTCAAGCACATCCTTAAACACAAGTAACCTTTTTCATGTTTTGTCACAAATTGGGCATTAACAACGAATGATTTGCTGTTAATTTTGCACTGTGTTTATTGTAGGAATTTATTCATAGAATAGTATTTTTCTTTAAATTTTTCACTTCGTTCGCAGGTTTTCCACTACGTAGTTGCAGAATTGTTGTAAAAAGGAGTGAAGCGATAACTCGTGAAATGAATCGAAAGTTAACGGATGATAAAAAAATGTCAAAGAAAGAGAAAGATGAGAGGATTTTATGGAAGAAAAATGAGGTAAATGTTTATTAGGTTGGATTTTTCTGTAATGCCACATAAAATTTATATAAGAAATTTATGTAAGAATATATAATGGAATTGATCTGCTCTATTAATGTTCTGATATACTGTGCATTGGAAAATTTCAGGTCGGAGATTACGAAGCGACCACTTTCTCCATATTTTGGAACAATATTCTTTTTCTTTCAATTCTGCTTGTTTTTTCGTTCTTCTTATTTGCTTCTTTATCATCCATTTTCAATTGTCTCTTTTCTATGATTGGTGCTGCTGGTTTGGTTGCACTTTTCTCAACTGCTAAATAATACCAGTTTTCATAATTACGGTAGTTTATCATTGTTTCTTAATGAAAGACTGAAATTTGTAAGAAGTAAGAAGTACGAAAGAATTGTTTCTTTACATACAGTTTAATTCTCTTATATTGTTATTGATGTGAATTCCCAGTGATGTCTATTTTCAGTGTCTTTAATTTATTCGATAAAAATATTTCTATTCTCATGGAAATATAAAGTAGTTGTAAAATCAACATTTTTTATGTGTTGTTAAAAATCCCATGAGCACTATGGTCACGCTATAAAATATGAAATCTGGTGGAAGAGCGTTTTTTTTTTTTTTTTAAATTGGTATCAGAAAATTGAATCATAACAAGCTAGGAATGGTCAGTTTATTAATTTGTTATAAATAATGAATAGTTGAATGTGTTGGATCATGGATGGTCGAACGTCACCTCGGTTAGACGAATCGATAAGCAAAAGTGGAAAGAGAAATGCTGTTCCGGAAATGCTGCAAAACGGTGATGTGGATGGTAATGGTAATTTTAAGGTAGCTATAACTTCATCTGTAAAAACAATGGCTAAACAAGTGAATTAGTGATTGCAGTGATTGCTTTTTTAATCGATTATAGATTCTAAATAAGTACTCTTTATTACTTCAAGAAGTTAAAAGCAGACTTTTGAAATTCCGTCGTTATCGGTGGTTTTTTCAATATGACGTGAACCTCTGAAAATTGGAATGTAATACGTAACAAATGTAAAATAAGTCAGCAATCAGCATATCATCACATTGGTGTGAGGGATTTCATGATTTCGATAAATAGGCATAAATGTATTCAAATGCAGTTTTATTTTCACAATTCAGCGCCATGCATAAGATGGGAAGGTGTGAGTTTGTAAATGGTAAAGAAAAATCAGAAGGGGTAAATTTCATTGCATGAAAATAATGAAGACTTCTATTGCGAATAACTTTTGCAGATCCACCGTATCCCTTTGTGTCGCACTGCTCGTTGCTTTGTATCACATGTTTCATCCCCAAGCTGCATATGGGTGAAGCCTGTTAATCATATCACGGAAAAATTGCAAATCCGAGACTTGTAAGTTTTTTTCTTTTATAATGATCCTTGAAAGATATAATAATGTTATCGGCTTCATAGCGCGATGTGCTTAACCCAAAGGCAAAAAGGAAGCATTCCAGTTTCAGGTAGATCATTATTACAGTTTTTAGAAATACACTGATTCCGGCTCCAGTGGCATACGAAAATCGCTATGTGATGGCACCGCTGGAAAAAGGTGTTTACGCTCGAGCTCGAGTTCGAGAAATTAAAAAAATTGATGAGGTTAATAGATGTTTACTTCAAAAGATAAAGTGCATTCCCACAAGTTTATTCTTCAATTTCAGCAGACAAAATTTGTCAAAGTATTGTTCATTGACGAAGGCACTACCGCTTGGATGAATTCTGCATGCCTTGCAAAAATGGACGAAATGTTATCCTTCCATCCTTGGCAAGCGATTCCTGTCGCATTATTCAAGGTATCCTTTTCATGCGCTTTTAAAAAGCGAAACAAAGGATTCTAATTTATCAGAAACAGCCGAAATTTAGCATAGCGTTGAAAGAAAAATACTTGCAACAATGTCTTGATAAAGTCATTTGGGTATCGATTCAATGAAATTTTAGGTTTCCGAGAGTTTTTCGAATTTTCAGGTGAAGCCATATCAAGACATTGTCGTTGATAATACTGTGCAACCGAAATGGTCGAAGGAGGATACAGCAGCTTTGCGAGAAATTCTTAGAAAATTCGACCTTGTTCGTGTAGAGGCAATCCTGAATAGTGTTCCCAGTAATGACTATCACGATTTTGTAAAAGTTCGTTGTCTTCTGTTTTGATAATTTATATATTATGGTTTTGGTTCCTTATCCATTTGCTTTCTTCATTAATAGTTTATCAGATATCTGAGTTGAAGGTTAATATATATGGTATGGAATTGGAATCGGACGAAGTGGGTACCTCAATCACTCATTTGTTTGTTCGTGAACGTTTCGGTGAAGTTGATTTTGAACGAGATTTATTTGATGGAGTCTCACAAAAATTATTTGAAAGTTCTGTAAGTATATTATTTTCAAACGAATCATGAGGTTGCTATTACAGCCATGATCAAATATCGTGAAATAGAGTTTTTTTTAGTAAGAAAAATTGTTTTTAAGATTTCCTCTCAATTTTTATTTTATTTTTTTGCCTTTTTCCATAGTTTTCCTTCGCACGTTTATTTGTTCATTAGGAAACGAGCAGAGAAGTTTTCACCGCAGAGGCTTTGGAAACTTGGCGGCTCAATTTTCCGAGTGAAATCGAGACTGTAACTGTGACAGAACAGCCGATCTTAAATGGGACAACTACAGATATTGCACAAGTACATTTTGTTTTGTTCATCGCACATTGTTTCTGAATAATAACTATTCATTGCTAATTTTAGATTCCGGCGGTGGACATCGCTTGGTTGAATGAGGAAGGATACTGTAACAAAGGAGAATATTTGTTCAATGTCGAGGGGAGGTATCTTTTTCGACAGCATTGAAATTCTTGACAATTTTTTATAAATAAATTTTATTTAATAATCGCTAGATAACACGTTATTAATAGCATCTCATTTAACATACCCTTCCTACTTACCTGTTTGGTCTCTAAAATTTTTTCTTTTTTCTTTTTTTTTCTTTTGAAAAACTTCACTTAGCTTCTGCTAAATGGAATTAAACTTTTACTTTAGCTTTGCAGGAATTATTTAATAAATTTAATATCATTATTTTATCCAATTTTTTAAGGAATACTGTTTCACCTTATGAGTTTTACGCTCGTCCACTGAAAATGACAAGGTTAAAAAAAGCATCATACGGTGATATGATAGACGATGAAAAAGTATATGAAGATAGCAGTACAACAGATGATGAAGAAGATGCAATGATTTCAGCAAATGATGAACTTGCAAATTTTGCAGAGGAGTTGAACTCATTCTACGGCCATCCTAAAAACAGAAAGCTTATCAATTCATCTCAAGTGTTTGTCTTTCGTTTTTTATAATCTTTTTGTTTTATTTCGGGGTACATGCATTAGTTTGTTCTTTGTCCTCTTGTTGATACTGGAGATATGATGTTATAAAATTTTGGAATTCCAAAATATTTATGTTTAACTTTATTTTATTGCAGCCATTCATCCACAAGAATTTTTTTTTTTTTTTTGTATATAGGATTGCTGCCTTGAAAAAGGAACAACGTGTATACGGCATTGTAGAAGTAGATGACGAATTTGCTCAATTTACCGGATGTTGGCAAAGAGTTGAAATATTAGGGATCAAGGTTGGTTTTATTAGAAAAGAAGCAGATCATCTTCTGTTTTCTGCAAAGTGACAAGATTCTGTAAATTGACACTAGTTTTCGATTTTTCAGGATGGTTATTATTCTGAAAGCTTTTTTTGTCGTATACGGTTTCTTGATTCTGGTGGAACTGATGTCCGTTTGTTGTCTAGTATTCTTGAAATAAATCCAATGTACAGATTTTTTATTTTATTACTTATATTATAATCTTTAATCATTAAAGTGTCTCGATGAATCCTAAGTCGTTCAGCTGATAGCAGTCCTAAAACCTACACAAATTGAGTAGTTTTTCCATTTTATTTTTTTCTTAGACATATCATTTTAAAATTTTCTTTTCATTAGGCACTGTGTTCGGCCACCTTTCTGTTTGCAAATGTGTATGCATGGGCTGGGACCTGTAAATCATTTGGATTGGTCCGAAAAAGCAAAGCGATTTTTCTTCAGTGAACTCCGTGAAGATGTTCCAATAGCTCTAAATATTGTGGGTTGTAACAAGAAGTTGGTTTTTCAAAATCTTTAACTTCAGTTTATTGAAACTATGAATCCTTTCACTTCCTCATCTTAAATTATTCATGATTTTTTGACATATTTCCAATCGATCATAAAAACATTGGTTTAGCCTTATTTTATTGCTAACAATGCTGATGTAATACCTGCAGACTACACTGCATTTTTTATTGCAACATAAAAAATTTTCCTTACATCGTGACCTTTAATGCTTTAACTTCAGAAGCGACAGTCGTCATTTGTATGATTGCCAACCATTTCAAAGACCAGATGTATTGTTTGTGAATTTCATTCAGGTAAATTGATGTTTTTCAAAACAGTATTCTATATACATAAATTCATTTGATTTGTCGACACTTCAGGTGCGTGATGGTTCTGTTGCAACATTGGATGATCGACTTCAAAAGCAGGGACATGCAATAATTGCCGAGCACAGTCCGATAAAGCTAACAGAATAATATAATACCTGCAGATTATATGGCAATTTTCACTTATTTTTACCGGTGGCTTGAGTCTTTTTCCAAGAACAATGAATTTGCTTCACTTTATAGCAAAAGAGCAAGGGAATTTCCTAGGCAAGTCAGAAAACCTTTTTCATCCTGGAATGATTGAAAGTTTTGTTTTGGCAGGGTATAAATGATCGAAATGCATCAAAGAGAAACAATGCTTTCGGTGCAAAATGAAATTTTTGATAAGTAAATAATCTGTAATGATTCTAGCTTTTTCGGTGCTTGATTTTTTAGTAGTTATTCTGTTGATTGATGGATGTATTTATAGATGTATTTATAGTTATGAAAGTTTTTTAATTATGAATTTTAAGTTGGAAAGAATTTTGAGAGAAGGATTGCTTATATCGGTAATGAAATTATAAGCAGTGATATAAGAATGATTATTTTTTTAGCTTATTCGTATTGTAGATAACTTCATTGACCAATTAAGTTCCATTTGTTATTGATAAAAATATTTTGACTGACTGTAACCACGTTTTTCATGGCAATGGAAAGACTCGATTCTACAAAAACGATTTTCAATAATGAACCACTTCCTCTTATTCAATAGTCAATTCACTCTATTGCAAATGTTAAATAGTTTTGATGCACCATGATATTTACTGATCGAAATTTTTGTTGCTACCTTCTCTTATTTAATGACAAATTTCCGTAGAATTTCAGTAAATTTTAAACTGTTTCCTTTAAATTTGAACTTGTATCAATCTTTTTACTGCTCATTGCATTAGAAATGGCGTTAGTAGAAGAAGCCATCAAACTGACATGGTATTCCGATGTGAATAGAATCATTCAATGGAGATTTCATATCATATCTTGTTGTGTTATATTTTTTGCATATAAGTTGATAGTGACCATTTTTTCAGTTTTTCCGTATTTTCTCAGAAACTCAGATTTTGTGTTAGACAGCCATCAAAAAAACTGTCTATTTGCGTTTTTCTTTTCTGATTTATTTTATGGTGGAGTGGTAAAAGAGTGTATTAGAGAGGAATTGTTACATTAAGCTTTCAACTACGATCCTACTTGTCTGAAATGTAAGATAGTGAATAGCGAATATCGATAAAAGAAGATATCTTGAGCGTAATGATCCATGCTATTTGGTTGAAGTTGCTATTAAGAATTGTTGCGATATTTCATCGTATTCAACTGTATTGAGGAATTACTGATTTCTGAAGTTAAGATTTCATTTTCAGGTATTTTTACAATTCGTGAAGTTCATGCATTTGGAACCATTTATTTTGATATTATGTTTGTTTCATGCATCAGCCTCTTTAATGGATGCAAAGTTGAAAGCTTTGTGGAATCTGGATGAAATGAGCATTTGTAGACTCGGTTATGCGGCTACTGTTTACAATAATTACGGATGTTGGTGTGGTGTTGGAGGTTCTGGAAAGCCTATGGATGGGATTGACAGGTTACATTTTACTCTATCGCTTAGATTTAGAATGTTGTAAATCCAAAAACTTTGCTTCGAAGTTTCTCGTTTTATTGATTGTATATCCCACAAGATTTCACTTTATTTTCCTTGTCTTTCCTTGATTAAATTTCTTACGAATCTATATTGGAATAATACATAACAAAAATGATAGCAAAGACTGGATATCCACGTGCAATATTTATATTTTACTTTAAGTTTTTGTGACACCTTATTTAATAATTTTCGATGATTTCTCACACATATTTTCCATCATGATTTTTTAGTGTTTAAAAATCAAAATCAAGATATTCATTTTTATTGCATGTGTTGCATGAATCATGACTTATGTTACGACAAGGCAGTTCGTGATGATCAGTGTTATGCCACGACTGAAGAATATCTACTTCCGTATAAATGGAAATGCAATCAGGGACAAACCATTTGCCTGAATAATGGTAATTTTAGTTGTCTGCACAGTTACTAAATTGGATAGACTCTTCGCCTTCTGAAAGAAAGACTTTTCTAAAGCAAAAAAGTATAAAACTGATTATGAAACCTTTTTTTTAAACTATGCTCAATTATTTTTTAATTTATAAAATACAATATAATTTTAGAGTTAATCAAATGTATCAGAGTAGTGGAATATCAAATTCCTTGCTTCTAATAAACTGAAAAATATTACAGCAAATTCAAAATGTGCTAATGCTATATGTGCTTGCGATAGCGAAGTAGTCAAATGCTGGAATCGCTTTGCAAAACCGAAAATTCATATAAAATGTACCAAAATAAACACCAACAAATATCATTATCGTGAACCATCGTTCAGTTTCTTTTCTTTGTTTAATAAATATCTGCTACTCTTAAAACGACCGTAACTAACTTAACTAAAAATTCTGACTTGTTTCTTGTTTAAAAAACATGAATGAATTACGGGATCCTTTGTCACCGTTGCTGAATCTGTCCATTACCGTGTATATATAAGCTTTGTCATAGAATCGAGTTTTATGTTCACACATTTATATGTTTCTTCTTCAATAATAAATTGTTAGATTTCTTACTTGTAAATAAGTTTAATTTTCATGTACGAATAAATTGTTATGAAATGGGTGAAAATTATATCATATCATGAGTAATTGAATACACAATGATCGATTCGCTGAAAGTAAAAAACGAAATACTCAACTGGGGAGTGGATAATGCGAACTTTAAAGTATAATTTCTTTTTAAAATAGCATCATTTGTCATTGACCGCTTCGAAAATGGGAACCAATCATTGTTTACTTCTAATAGCATTAAGACAAACAAGCTTTATTTAGAAAGGATCATCGGTTGGCTTAAAAAAATGACTTCCCGGCTAAACTATGTTTTTTTTGCTTCCTAGCCAAAATTTTATAGCTTTAGAATGATAATTCAATGAAACCATTTCAAATTTATTGTATTAATATTTTACGAAATGGTTCAAACATTATCATTATTTCTGTACAATTGCTACCACAATGTTTTTGTTTGCTGCTAATGTTATCATTTCAAAGCAAAAAAAGAAAAAGTTTCTTAATTGATAAATTTAAAACTCCATCTTTCCGTTTCTAAGTGCCCATGAACCTTAATTTCTTCTTAAAAAATATCGTAATACCATACTGCCCTCATTGTCCATTATATATAATAAAATCAATATCAAACTTTAAATATTCCGAATTTTTAATGAATATTAGCTCCATTGAATAAAAAATGCAAAATCTATTTTTTGCACATCTTTAGAAAGATGAAAAATATCAGACAGTGAAGAACAAGTCGAAAAAAGTTTTTAGAAATCAAAACTTTGACTTATCGAAATTAGTTTCTATGCTTACCTCGCCTTGATTAAAAATATGTCTATAAGAGTGCAAAAAGCTTTGCATTGAGCATCATCATGAATTGCTTCAATCATTTCTGAGGAAATTCCTCACTTTTTCAAATCAATATCGATCCAACTTCTTCATCATAAAGGAAATGGAGATGTAGAAAGAAATAAGGCAACAGCAATGTCCAATTAACATTTATAACAGTTCTAAAGCCTCAAAAAGTTAAGGAAATGCAAGAGTTCCATAAAATGGGCTAGTAGATAGAAGATTTCATGCTAATAGATTGAAGAAAATTTTAATCGATTTTCTGATTAAATTTGAAGCGCCAGAAAAACGGAAAGTAAATTGAAAGATTCAGTATTTGAAGCAGACATAATTTGGATTTCACATATATTATGCATTCATACAGCTTTTTATACTAATCCTCATCCAAATGCTCTAAGCTCTAGAAGCCATTAAATTATTGCCAACAATTCTGTTTTATCCATTATTAGATGAATCATCACTAGCGCATTTAATTATATTTTAATTTATCATTGCCGATATTTCAACCATTATTAACATTTATTTCATAAATTTTAGAAAAATTTGTTTAGATGAAAAATAATTTCCTAAGAAAAAACATTTTTCTTTGTAAACAAACTTAGCCATGTAATTTTTATATCAAATATGATATTTTATAAAGCAAATAAATGAATAGCGCATAAAGAAAATTAGCGCAATAATTTCTGGACTATGTTTTGCAGAAAAAGCAGCAAAAACAATAGCTTAAAGATCCGAGAATGAGACCAAAACAGATGGTGTTATAATTCGAGAATGAGACCAAAACAGATGGTGCAAACAACGATATTTTTTCTCTCACTGACTTTTCTGCTTTTCTTTTAATTTGGTATGTTCCTTTTTAGTTTTAAAATATCTCATCCATTACAATGAGATCTTACTAACGCCGTTTTATCATTTAGCAGGAAAATAACAAAACCTTGCTTAAATAATTCGAAATATAGTGCAATTCTGTTTATAAGAAATTGTGAAGATCCATGATTTCACGAAATTGTATGTATTTGAATTTTGTGAAATCCTCAATGGAATTTATATATGCTTGTTACCGCAGGCAGGTACCAAATATTGCCCCTATCCTCACTGCTTGCTTTCAATAAATTTAGAATCATCAGTTAATGTGTAGATCAATACAAGAAATTTATCAATACAAAGATTTTAAGATTTTAAAAAAATACAAAATTCGTATGATATTTTCAACATTTTGCTAATTAGATAATTGATGACATATTAAAATTATAAAGCAGTACATTTCGAAAAGTTTGAAGGTTAAAAGTCAAAGCTGAGATCTTCCAATTCACTAATTCATTGATCATCTAATGTTTTTTTTTTTTACTTTCCGTTGAAAATAGCAATTGGTTTAGTTAACAACTTTGTTGCTATACTGACAGTTTGTCATATTTTCAAAAACATCGGAAAACAATTTCAGTGAAATGATGAAAATGATGATCGCTTACATATTCGATTTACACAACATGAGGATTAGGAGAGTTTAGACAATTTTTTTGAAGTGCTAAAGAGCATTTCGTTCAGTGTCGAATTTCTACTTCAAAAATTCAATATTATTTAACATATTGATATATTATCCTATTACAGTGACATATCTTGTAATCGTTTAAAAGAGAACAATTTAAAAAATCTAATAAATTTAATAATGTTGTCGGAAAAGCAATGCTTCAGCAAAGAGTCAAAGAAGTGTCTACTTGAGCCATGTTTATTAAGCAAATAAAGCAAAAAATTATTTTATTCTAACTGAGCAAAATACTTATTTTATAAGATATAATTTTATTTGCTCCCAAACTTCTTATTATTTAATATTTAGCTGTCAACATTTACTCAATTGCGTAGGACTAAATGACAAATATGACAATACTTTGAATTATTTCTATTTTAAGGATAAAATGAAAACTTCTTCCTCTAATGCAACTTTAAATTTTTGCTCGTTGAATTCTCATCTACTTTTCCTTTTTTTCACTCTCTTTCAAATCCACAGAAATCAAGAAAACGAACTAAGCAGAACTGAAAAATAATGACAGAATGTTATATTCATACCCATTGAAAAGTGTTCCTATTCAAATGCATCATTTTTCATTCAGGAAGGAAAATTCTAAATTTGCTAATAATTACTGATAATTTGATAAAACACAAAAATTTTGCTTAATTTATTGCATAGAAAGAGAAATAAAGATGTCATCTCCAATTTCCTTCAGTCATTTAGGCTTTTAAATTCTCTCGAAAGGTAGTCCAATTTCATCTCATCATTCTTCTTACTGCTAATTGCATCCCAATTCTTTCCCAGTCATTAAGTTCATTACTGCTAGTATGCTATTGTTAACTAAAAAAAAATTTTCATTTTAGTGGGATTTCTTAATTTTTATTTGAATATTATTTGAGCGAAAGTTATGAATTTTAAGTCTTCAATTAAAATTATCTCTGACATCTTTCAATCACGAAAAATTTTCAATGCTTGTTTTTTATTCTACTGGAAATTAAGCATAGACTCAAATTGATTGTAGGACAAGCGTCAATCTCTTTCCCCATTTCTTGCAGAATAGCATATTGCTCTAATGCAATCAAATTATGAATATCATTAATGAATTCTGCTGTTAACTAAATATTACGTTGATCAAATTTCGGAAGATTTGATCGAATTATTTTTTACCCCACACTGTGAAAATTTATTATTTTCACACTTTATAAAAGATAATATTAATTTTGCGCCAGCAATGTGAACAGTCTCGTGGCAAATGTAACTAATTTTATTGACCACTTTATTGTTAAAAAAAAATTTCTATCAACATTTCATTTCATATAAGATTTCAAAAAAATCTTCATAGTTTTATGGCACAGAATATATGTATTGTACACTTACAAGTTTCGAAATTCCTGTGCTTGAGCAATTTTATATATTTTTTGAGCAGAACTGAACCCTTCATGAGATAGACCAATATTATCAATAAGCTTATTTCAATACTTCTCAATATTCAATAAGTGTTTAGATATTTAAACTATGCGTCAAAAAATGCTAATTTTCAATCTGAAAAATGAAAAAACAAACAATAAAAATTGTTTAATTTGCGAAAATAATTCACGGCAAAAATTCATGGCAATATTTACTTGCTGCATCTTCTTTAAGTGTATTATTTGTGGAAGCTTAATGAAACAAAATCTTGCATATTACTAATCCTAAGATCAAGCGCAATACTACTCAAGTAGCAATCAAAATTACTCTTTCCAAAATCAATGCCAGCAGAAGGCTTTGCTTCCTGAAATGAATTTTTTTTTTTCAGTTTTTTTTTTTCTGCTCAGTTTGTTCATCCTATACATATGACCAATGTTTTGAAATTATCTTTTTTTCATAAATATTCTCATCAATTTATTAATAATTAGTTATAAAATTGTTAAATGCCATATGCTCTGCAGTAAATTTGCACTTTTATGAATAAAACTTCCAGATTAGTAAATTATATTTCATAGTGTTCAGTCTTGAAAAAGCAAATAGGCAGAGAACCAAAAATTCTAACAACATTATTTTCGAAAACAAGTAGTGAAATTCAAAAAGATTTGCAGCACTGTTCCAGGAAAGAGCAGTCAGTCACTTCTAAATGCTCGGATATTCGAGATTGAAACTGAAATCACGTGGTCATTATTTTGCTTCGCCTTTCTTTGCTTCTGCTCATTTCTTTCTTTCAAATCTGATTCCATTCCAAAATAAAAGTTTCTGTCCAGTTTATTTTGAAAGAAACGGATAAAATGAAATGAAAAATGTTTCAGTGATGATCGCATGACAATTATCTTGAATGCAAAAAATAGAAGCAATTGCAAGAAATCATCAACAAGTAATCACCGGTTCAACACTATCCCATTCATTTCTTACATATATCTCTTAGCTGAATGATTATTTTGTTGCATCTCCAATTACATACTGATAATTCAAACTATATTCTTTGTAGCGGCAGCAGCAGCAGCAGCATTTTAGTAATGCTCACAAACTATTTAGTAAGATTTCTTCATTGAAACAATTTCTATTTTCATCATTTATTTTGGAGAATGATGATTGTTGAAGTAAGCTGGATAAATTTAATATTGCACAACCAATTGTAATGCTTTTTTCAACTTCAATCCTAACAACGATTACTATATTTCTTGTTATTACATCTATCAATTATATTTCTGGTAAGTCATTCATAATCAATATTAATAAATGTTCCGAAAACATACGGAAAAATTTAATGAAAAGCTAGTCATTTGAACTGAACAATGATCTTGAGATCTAAAAAAAAAAGAAAAAAGAAAATTTATTTTTACGAAGGACCATCATAATGGGTCCAAGAGAATGTACAAAAGATTACCAATACTCATAAGTTATTTTCCGGCTATATGCATTCGAACCAATGCTACTCATGCATGTCACCATTATACGAAGAGTTATTCAAGGACGGCGTCATGTCAAGGTATCATTAATGCAACACTTTGATGTAAGAAGGTGTCTCCGAATTACAGTATTCACAAGGGCTTAAACTTTTCTCTCTCACACTAAACTTGAATGACCCAGCAATAAATCTGGTGTATTTTTGCTTCATATCTTTTGAGGAAAATTAATTTTACTATGATATTAAAATTATATCTTTATCTTTGTTTTAATTTAAATAAAAACACCAGCCTATAGTTAAATTTAAGTAAACATATCTGAAAAGCCTCTATTATAGGTTCTTCTATGAACCGAAGAACTTTACGTCGCAATGCAACGAGCCAATGCGACCGTTTAATATTGGTCTAGTGCCTTGCAAATCAACCTGTCTTACACTCATGCAGAACTTTGTTGTTATGGGTAAGTTTTTCTAGTGAGAAATGAACTACAATTCAGTCAAAAACGAAATTTAAAAAGTTAGTCAAAATCATTGAATGAAATGAAATTCATGACTCTCTTTATGGAGTACTATCCAAGCTTAGTTCTTAATCGTTTTTTTTAAAGCTTTGACTATATTAATTATATAATTAATGTAGCTTTATTTCAGGACGTAATACAGGCAAAAAGTTAACGATACGTGGCTGTGCGATCTCTATAAGTCGCCATGGCTTTTTCAATAGAACTATGGTTTTATTTGATAGGTTGGCTTTTAAAAATTCTTGATTATTTTGAGAGAGAGAGAGAGAGAGAACAGTTTTCCAAATCCCGAATATTTCATGATGAAAAATTCTAAATATCATCATTTTTTAAAACTTCCAAGCATTTCGCTGCTTTATAGGTACGATATATGCCGCGATGTTAAAGCATCCGAACTTTTTCTCTATGAATCAGATTCACAAATAGTTCGAGTATGTTCATGCCTTGGCGATCGTTGTAACGTTAGTGCAAACTACTGCAAAGTGACTCGTTTGCTAATTGTTGCTGTCGCTATTTTTGTGTCTTTTATCCAAAAATTGTTTTAGGATTCATTTTCCGTCCATTTTTATTTCAATTTTTCTTTGTATTTAAGTTATTATTGAAATAGAGAACATACAGAAAACTAATGAGTAGAAAGAAATGTGCAGCAGAAAGTTCTAAATCAATCTTTTGGAATTATTCAAGCCAGCAAAGAAAACTTCTAAAATAAGGTTACAGAAACACTTCATTTATTAGTTGAAATTTATTAGACATGTCTATCAGGAGCTCCTTAAAATAAATCTTGAAGGCAGAACAATAATTGAATAGCAACTAAATTTCAAATTATTTTAATAATTAAGTGCTGATCTTTTAGCATAATTAGCCTCAATTAAACTTATAAAAGTATATCTGAAGTGTTCGTTCCCAAAATCCAACAGTGATCAGTATCTAATGAGGTTAGCTTAAGTCAAACGCAATTATGATATAAGAATATAAGTCCACCCTTTTGTAGTTAACATGAACATTTATTTCAACTGCAAATTTAAGCAAGGAAGTTAATGATGAGAAATGCATATATAAAATAATCTGAAATTAAAGCAGTGCTTCTCAGAAACAAATTAATTATTTTTTCTTTTACTGCAGTCACATTCACAAACAATAATCAAAAACAGAGAATTAAATAAGTTGCATACACATTTACAAAATATCACAACGTCCTTTTTTAATATAATTCCAGAAAACATGAAAAACTGGGAAAACAAATGATGGGGACATCATTATTGGACATCCACTTGATATCTAATAAAATGAAAGAGCTAAATTTTAAAATATAACATATAAGATTCAACACTGATCAAACAGACAAAAACCATGAATCCAAAGAAATAAGAAATTATGGGACAAGTTTTGGTTGATATATCCATAATCGCCATATGCCATATAGGCGAGAATGATACAATTAAAATTTGTATTTTCTGGGTCGCTTAAATAAAACTCGAATTACGAACTAATTACCGAAGCAATATTTAAATTTAAAACTCCAAATTGCCAGGTTTAGTTCTAGCGAATTCCAATCCCGATTATTCACTGCTGCAACAATTAAACAAAGACCTCAATTTTAACATCTACAACCTAGAAAGAAACCTTTCCATTGGGTAAATGACCGATATCACCGAGAGATTTCACTGATACAAAACCATTCGGATATATAACTATCCAAGTTATCGAACAGTGACCAACTGACATTCGCAACCAACCTTCGGGAGGAAACTGCAGCGCTCTTCAATATATCATAATTTTTGACATGAGATTAAAATCAATATGATTTCACTGATAGAAACATTCAATAGTATCATTTCCTAACAACTGATTTCCTTTATCCCTGCAGAACTACTACTGGATAGCTGCTAATCACAATTTATTTTAAGCAACTCAAAATACTGCTNAAAAAAAAATGTGGCAGTTTTTCCTCTCTTATATTCTCATATCCCAGAAATCTAATGCTCAGACAGCCAATTAGCAAACAAAAAGTTTTACAGCGCAACAATTGGTACTTCAGAAAAAATAAGAAAAGCAATTTGACAAACCTGCATACGAAATATCGTATCACATTTCCATGGCATACAATCAACTCATAACTATCGTCCTTTTGTTTCGAACTTGCACGATGTATATACTTTCGAAAAGCTGCTTCAATGCGCGATCCCTCCGTTGCAAAATTCAAACAAAAAGAACAATTAAAAATTAGCTAAATACAATAACCAAATAATTGCATTAGTCCACTAACAATTTCGAGGTTTATTAGTTTTTTTTCCAATAGCTTTCATTAGTTTCACTACAGTTTGAATATTTTCATTAAATTGTACGAATAAGAGAACATTATGAGTGGAAAACAGATACACTCTCAATTATACAAACGGTATCTAGCCACTTCCCGTATGCGAAACAGTATATGTTTATAAAATCTTAATTACTTTCTGCTTAGGACGCCAATGTTTACTAGGCGGTTCCGGTGGGAAAGGTGCTCCCTCTTCCAATAATGGATCGCTTTTTGTTGAAGTTAATGGTAGCTCTTTTAGGATTAGTTTAGCTGTTTCCTCTGCTCTAGTCATTGTCGACATTACCATACTACTGAACTTTAAACCACTACTAGCTAATCGTTTACCCACATACTTCGCCTGTTCTTGACCTGTAAATATAGGTTTTGGAATGGATAAACAATACTGACCTATAAATACAGAGTTATAATTTACGTTGAAAAATGTTTTGGAATGGATAAACATTTGAAAATACAACAATTCTTTCATTGAGAAGTAATAGGGAAACTTACCTAAAGGTGTCAAGCTTCGATAATTTTTATCATTATGATCTGTGAAATATTGTCCATGTCGTATGAGAATAATATTTCGCTTTGAGGTTGGAGTTGCTTCATTTAACATATTTTGACGGCTAATCGGATCAGCTTCTTCATATTCTGTAGGATTCACCATATATTTCGGTTCTCGACTGCAGATAAATAAGGCTATTAAAAATTATACGAAATGAAACAATTCTTTTAACAAAACGAATTTTAGAAATTGAATTTTTAAAAATTGGAAACAATAAACAAATTTCAAATTGAAATTTAGAAAATTTAAAGAATATGAGGAAAAAATTTGCTAATGGAAATCAAAAGAGAAAATTGTGAAAATAAGCAATTTATTCCTACTATAAGAATATTCCACAATCATTTCCAACTAAAGCCAATTATTTAAGAAAGTATTCCACAAGAATTTCATCCAAAATCATAAAATCCAAATGAATGTGCTGAAAAAAATCACTGAAAATGCAAAATCTCGAAAAATAATGAACTTACTTATCCCAGTTGTAGTCCCATTTATTTTGTGGAGAAGAATGTGCAGAAGGAAACGAGATGGATGTATTAATTTCAGCACATTTTGCAGCATTCAAAGGTAACATGCTTTTCACTCCACCAGTTTCCGAACCAAAAAACCATTTTTCTAATCGACAATAATATGCACCACCAGCTATCACAGATAATGTAACCACTGATAATCGAGAGAGCGATGGCATTTTGTTGATCCCTCAATGAATCTGAAAATTGCTCACTCCATCACTACCGATTCGTTGAAATAGCAAAAATCAAAACAGATCCACAAAATTCGAGAAATCTTGGATTCTTTATCTTCCTTCAGCAGCACCCATTTTAAACTTATCTTGAAATAAACTTTCATCCTATTGAAATATAACTGAAAAATAAGCTCGAAATGTTTTTTCAAATTAAAAACATCAGCTCTTAAATCCATTATCAAAATACTAAAATCATTGAGCTTAACTTACGTAAATAAAAGTGTTCGAAATGATTTTCAAATTATTAAAAATTAAAAAACAACTGTTTTACTATTTATGCTATACAAATAGTAAAACAATCGAGTATTGGATTAGCGTACATAATCAACAATAAGGAGAAAAGTAAGCAATTTGAGCGTGAAGAAATCAGTTTAAAAGTTTTTGCTGTAGTGAGAATAAAAAACTTTAACTAAAGATGAAAAATTGACAATCAATGATAGTGATGATGATCGAGCAAATTTCATTTTGTTAAAAAACAAAAACAAACATAGAGCATTTAATGAGATACATGAATTAATAAATTTGTCTTATAAGAGCTTTTTTAAATGATTGAAATTATAGTGAATAAATAAATCAAAGTTATTATCTAAAACGGAGAAATAAACGAATTAAACTTAATTGCCGTAATAAATTTTCCATTACTAGGAAAAAAAAAGAAAAAAACGAAAAATAAACAATGTAGATTATGAAAGAGTATATTATACGCCAAAAGTAAACAAAGATTACGATATAATCCTTCAAGTAATCGACAACCTGATGAACTTCTAGTAGATCAATTTGATAAACTTTAACATTAATCATCCATTCCAGTCATATAAACAGCTTATTCGTTTTATGTTGGCGCAGTGGAAATGCTTCTCAAATTATTTGTTGCATGTTTGAATGAAATTTTTGTTAGTAACAATAAATTCACGAAAAATTGAATTTATATTTCTTTTAGCAATTCTGCAAAAAAACAAAACTTGGAAAGCATTTCTATCACATCAACATGCAAACAAATAAGCTATTATATACCAATGAAATCTGTTTGCGAGCAATTAGAAACTTTGCAAAGGATTGATCAAAGAGATGATTAGATGTCAAAGTTCACCAGGTTATTTATTATTTAAAGTATTGTATCTTTGTTTACTTCATCTCTTTGTTTACTTCTATCTTTGTTTTTTTTCAAATAACATACTCTTTCATGAGATATGTTGATCTATTTGTGGTTTTGTTGCCTATTTCAGTCTTTCCTAGTAATGGGAAATCTCTAATGCTAATTTAGAGTTTCCCAAAAATTAAACGAGAAAACGAAGCATTCATAAGTTGCTTATATAAAAAAAAAAAAAACAGGCAATAAATCATTTCGATTACTATCGAAATAAGAATTTACGGCTGAATATTAATTTACTTAATATGGAATATCTCTAAGAGATTCTGATGATTCTAATAGATTCCATTGAGAAAGAAGAATGACAGTTACAGAAAGAATTCAACTGTTCATTTCCATGAAGAAATATGAAAATTTTCGGCATCTAAAAATGATGAGAACTTTCTTATCGATCAGAAGTAACAACCAAAATTTCGAATTATTCAATGGAAAGACTAAGTGATAGAGGAATTTGATTTTTCTCACAGGAAGATTTATAGATTTTTCATTCTTTCTTAGCACTGAAATAAACAAAATTCTAAATAAAATTCATTAAGTTGATTACAAACTCAATTGATTATATAATATTAAGAACTAAAACGAAGATTGAAATAATTAATAATGTTAGCCGTATTAATTTTTTTTTTTAAACAACAATTAATCGTTATTTATTAATGTTTGATTGAGCTAATTAATGTTTTCCTTATCACTATTCATACATCGAAAAAGACTACAAATTTATATTGTCCCTCAAACAGAAATCCTTTCATTATTTTAAATAATTATGAAATTTATGATCGCAAGTAAGCTCATACATGATTGATCACGATGCCAATAAACCAGTTTAAATCTTGCCATTTTTGAAAGTGCATTCTGCAAAATTGTAATATTTAAAGGGATAAATATCCTTTCTTTTCAAGCAAAAACTACTTGTGAATGCCACCATTTGCGGGGAAGATTTGTAACAAAGAAGGAAACCTCCCATGAAACCAACAATTATAATCTTTTTCCTTCTTTAAATGAAAATAACAAAAAAAAAGCAACGTTTTCTGGCACAACCCTGTCAAGAAACTGTTATATTTTTTTTTTTATCTACAAGATGCAATTTTTGTACATTGCGCAAAAGAAGTAACAGTTTTTGTTGTTGAATGCGGGTGCATGAAATATCCATTCTAACAATCACACAGTGTCCTTGCCATAGAAAACTGCGTATTCATTTCATTCGTTCATGCCACAATATAATTTTAGTGGTCAAAAACTCGTTTTAAAGCATAACTTTGTAAATGACGCTACCATTTACCTTACAATATTTTGTGATTATGATTATATTAAAAAAAAAAAAAATCGTTAGTATCTCTTTAGTATCAAATAATAACGCTATTTCTACAATTAACCAGGTTGATATCGCTTAGCTTTTTCATCTCTTCATTTTTCATAACTATCAAATTCTTTGCTTTTCATAATTCGGTGATTCGTTTTAAAAAAGTAAGTAGATTTGAATGAAGTGTTTATAGTTTTTACAAGAAAACTGACATACTATGTTGAAACCATGTAACTTGACAAATTTTACAGTAATATTCTATTTATTAATGTACATTTAACTTGCTAGTCAATAAATTAGCGATTCAACATTATTGACATTATATTTTTTAAATAAGTTTTAAAAGTTGGGATGAATTTAAAGGAAGAAAATTAATTATCTTTTCAATTTCAAATAATAATGGCTGTTTTTAGGAATTTTCAAACAAATATTCGAAAGGAAATTTGAAGTTAAATGAAAAAATTTATTACTTGCTAAGCTTCAGTGCTGGATTTACTAATGACTTTAAGATTTTAAGTAAACTAGAATAGGTTTGAAAGAAAGTCATTTTTATACTCTATAGAGACTTACTAATTGTATAAGCAAGTTGTTAATTTGGGTATTCACCATTAAACTAATTAGGGGAATGAATGATTACGCAATCTTGAAAGCATTTTAGTATGTAGGAAATATTACTTCTCTATCATCTTCATATAGTTCGAGATGCAAATGACATGAAATAAGATGCATTACTTGAATGAATTAATTTTTCTCTCTTTCTTGAAAAACAAATACTGCTGAAGCGGAAAATCGGAACTCGGTCTCGTAATTAATATTTTATTTGAAATTCGTTTCCAGAATTTCAAAACAAAGATCCTATGAAATAAATAAATTTTTCGGTTTACAATACGACATTATAATTCTAAATATTTTTATGAGGTGTTAGACCTCAATCATATGCATTTCCTTTTCTCATTTAACCATTTGAACTATCCTTTAATTAAAGAAAGATGACCTATTTGGTTAATCCTGACATCAGCATTCAATTACAAAATCACATTAATCCTCAAGTTAACTGATCACTTTTCAAAAAACCGATGTGGAAACCATTTTTCAAGTCCACAGTTCCGAATTTTACCAGCTATTCAGAATTTCCGGAAATCGCAAATACAAAATTCATCTACAAGAAGCAATTTAAAAAGCAATTTCATATACAAGACAGGAAGGTGTGAATGTGATGGGAACATTGTGAGAGGTTGTGGAAATTTCATTAATTTGTGGACAACAGACGCCAAGATGACTGCAATTTTCGGAACTTTTTGAGCACAATTTAAAGTTTTTTGGTTATCTTCTCTCATAACAGCCTTTCAAATGTTGAGCAATTTCCACTACCGTATACTTCTAACAGAGTTAATAATTTCAGAACTAGATCATGATTGTATTCATTTTTGCATATTGCTATTATTGCATTTCAATTTATAATCAGTATTTGTTAGCTTCGCTTTTTGATCATTCTTGCTTAAAACTAATAGTTTTTTAGAAAACAATTTCAATCTTTATAACTAATCAATGAAAGAGTAATCTTTTGTTTCAAAATATTTTGTTTTGCAAGCAAAAAGCTGACAGAAATCACAAAAGAAAGCATGGAGACGAAGTATTGTGATTAGTGAAAATATAAACAAACTTGGAAATAGCTTAGCCTTAGACAAAATGGAAGTAAATGCAATGCTATATAAGAATATTCACTACAATAGATCAGATTATTTGAATAAATTCCATTGATTCTTCTATTTGTCATCAAAGAGTGTTTTTTTAAAACATTTCATTTATGATTTTTTTAGTTTCCACAACAACAAAAAGTCCAACTCTTCACTAAGTGACAAACAGTGTTATTTTTCCTAAACGATAATTAGTCTAAGATTGGTGTAATTGTCACTGAAACATCATTGTGACCTGTTCTTCACTTGTAGTACTTTCTCATATAGTATAAAAAGTTCTCTGTTTTTAAGAGTTTGATTTCGCACATCTTTTCTTCCAATTTACAACTCCTACCCGGATCTTTTGTTGCACAATTTTGATTTAGCAATATCTTTGTTAAATTTTGAAAAATTTAATTTAACTGCAATTAAAATATCTCCGGAAATGAATTTTTTACAAGTCCTGTAAGTGTTTTAGGATGTTGCAATAAATTTTGTAATTGCATCAAATTTTTAATTAATTTTTTTGTTTCAAGAAAGTTTCATAATTGGTTTGAATTTTTCTCCAAAAATTGAGATTTCAGTGCTTGCAGGAAGATTTCAAACAGTTATATCAATAGAAAATTGACGGTCAAAAAATACTCTACCGATACACCATAGATATTTTCATAGAAAGTTCTATTTAACGATAACTATCACTGCTACTGAGTAACAACATTGAAAGGGCAACAAGTTGAGTGCAAAACTCAAAAAGTGGTTCTTTTAAGTTGGAGCTAAATTGGTTAAGAAAATTAAGTTGAATAAATTAGTGAGACATTTTTATAAAATAAATATAAAAAAGTAAATGAATTAGTATCAGTAATAAGAAAAACCAAATAGGTCAGAATCATGAAAAGTTGAATAATTCCAGTGTTGTTTTCTTTTACAATTAGCTACCACAGAAGCTATAAGTTTAGAAATGAAAAATGAAAAGGTAATTTCAATGATGAACACTTGAATATTTGCATCAAGCTATTTAACGTTAATTGAATCAATCAATGATGAACTCCTGTTAAATTTCTATTTATACCAATGAAAGAATTTAAGAGAACAAATATCGAACAATAAGAGTCGATTTTGATTATTCTTTAGTTGGAAGTGAATGAAAAGAATGATCAAACGAGCCAATATCTTCTTTTTTTTTTTTTTTTTTTAAATTATACCGCGGAATTCGCGGTGTCAATTTTATCCCGCATGATTCGATTCATTCATTCTATCAAACAATCGAGCAAACGAAAAAATTCATTTTCAAACAATTTCTTATGTAAAATCGATGAAAGCATGAATTATAAAATGGTAATACGATAATAGTATGTGACACGCATTGCGTTACAGTAATTCTATCTAATTATTCCCATTCTTTTCTTTCTCCACCTTTTCCAATACCTTTTTGTTTGCTTTTTATCTTTATTTCTCCCTGACCACCGTATTCTGTAATGCAAGCGAATGAGATGAATGGAACGCTAAGGAACACGCCTATCGAACACGTATGTATGTGTGCGTGTATGTTTCGTTTACATGTTCATGTATGTGTGTGTATCTTTTTGTATGTGAACCATGAATTATGTTTTATATGCGTATCTTACGAACTGGCCGTTGCCGAATTTACACTTCCGACAACGTTAATTTTTTACTTGTTTTTTTTTTTAACTCCACACGTATTTACAATATTTACAAAATGCATCCGACGGAAGAGTACGTAATCTTTTCATTTTCATCAATCACTGTAGTTGATGATAGTACGGTACTATATCAATGTCGCAGGGTGGAAAAAATGCTACATTTCAAACAAATTGCTATATTTAAATGCGTTATTGTTTGTAGTAAGTTCATAAGCATGGAAATCAAAGAGTTTCATATGATTAATTGATTAATTGTAGATAGAAATTAAATTGACATGCAGTTAAAGTGAACAGCATGTTAAAATATTACTTATTTAATTTAACTCTATGTAAGAGATAAATTTGATAAAATGATTAAATGTTAAAGCTAGTGAGTGTTAAATTGAAAAAGTTTTCAATAAAGTTTTAGTCAAATTTAAAAAGATCATAAAAATTGAATCTAAAATCGGCAAATAAATTTCTTGCAGAATGGCAAACTGTTTGAATTCTTTTCTCAATTTGAATTTGATTCTACAAATTTGAAAAATTGTATTTCTTTTTGTTTTGTCATTTTTTGTCATAATTATCTGATGATAATAGAGGAATGAAATCAAATATAGAACAATTTACATAACTTTCCTTTTCAATCTTCTCACTTATGTCTTCTGTCATATACTGCTTTATTTGCAGTAATTTTTTACACAAAAATTAAAACACTAATTCAATTCCATAAATAACGAGGAATATAGTTTGTCACAATTAATTAAATTTGATTTTAAATTTTATATATGATAACTAACTGATTCATAGAATTCATTGTTTAATCAATGAAAGTTAAAGAAAACAACTGTTTGATTTGTTGTTAGAAGATTCTATCCATTGATGGATACTTGCTTCCGTTTCACCGATTTGGGAAAATAATAGGCACTCATGATGTACCACTTATGCAGTATGGAATGTATCGAGATCATCTATTCTTCTTATGACCTGTCGCAAATAACATCTTAGGGGAATCTTATGGAAATTGCAACCAATAATGATAAAAAGTACTTTCTGCAATATTGTGCACACTTTGGATTCAATTAAGTATTCAGATTTAATTTCAATTTCTATTAATGATTGTTAGAAAAAAAGGCATTGAAAGTGCCTTATATATTTGCTTTTAAATTCTATCGATCAAAGATTTTCTTTTGCAAAAGTCTTAAGTGCTTTAAGAAAAAAAAAAAAATTTATTAAATATTTTAAGGTATTTCTTAAGTGTTGCATATACTTTTACAGACGACAAAAGATGCAACCAATGGTCTACTGATTTGATTGTTAAATAAAATGAGGGAATTTAGTGATATTATTGATAAGTAAAATGAGTGAGTGATAAAAATTGAATGATTGGTCAAGTGTTATTGTGATTGTTATTTGACCAAAACAATATTTATTGTGACCAATAAGCTTAGAAATCTATACGCGGGAAATATGCTTGTAAAGTATAAAAATTAATAGAGCCGAGACAAAACGGGGGTAGAGAAGGGTAGAATACACGGACACGCACACATATAGACATACACATACACACACATACACACATACACGCGTACACATACGCACACATACACGGATATGCACACGCATGCACACACATACACACACATACACACACATATATATATATACATATATACAAAATACACACGCACAGACACCGATACACACACACATACACACACACACATACATAAAGATACACACAAGCAGAAGAAACATATACTTTGTCTTGAATTAGAAAACATTAAATCACAGTTCAGAAATTAAAAAGAAAAAAGAAACATTTTTTTAAATATTAGATAAATAAGAAAAGAAAGATGTCGTTGAAGTTTTTAAATTGTGGATAGAGAAAATTAATTTCTGTAGTTCTCAAAAGAAAAACATTCTCCGACTACATTTTATCAATTTCTTTTAAACTGGACAATTTTATTCGTGATAACTGTTGATTTTTGCGGAAGAAAGTCCAGAGAAGAAAAATCTCAAAAGTTTTATTAGAGTTTAGCCCATAAATTTCTCCGTCGGGATCAGGCTTGAACGTTTTGAGAAGGTTTTTGGGATAAAAAATTACTTGCATGGGTGGTCTTGCTTCATTCTATTTTCTCTTTTCACCGACCGCAAGCTACTCTTCTACAACTCTTTAAGTTTATACGTTTTTTTCTCATTTCTTTCTTTCACTCTAGAATATTTCTTTTTCAATCCTTTTTCTGGTATAAAATCTCCCGCGGGCACAATAAGTTTATGTAAGTGATACACAGTCTGAGGTTTAGCATGAATTCTTGCTGCACCATTCATTGGGGATCTAACAACATAACTTGCTTTCCTACATTATTGCAATTTTTGCATGTAAGACCACCCATCAACAGCTTTGATCTTTTTTTGCAGAAAGTTAAATGTCATTTAGGCCTAAAATTTGACGAATATAAAAAGATTGTTGAAGACAGAAATAATGAAAATAAAGTGAGCTGATCTTTAGAGCGATGAGCATTGATTCAGTTTTTGAACTATTTCTACTGCACTGAAAATCTTTTTACTTTTCATAAGAGTTTTTTGTTATTTCACATCTTATTTACTTCTTTTTCCTTTAGTTAAGTACACAACTCTTGAGTTTTACAGAACGTGAGACTTCTAAACGTTTACTTGACTTATCACATTGTCTATGATGAAAAATTTGCAGTAGTAAGTAAAACAAATAATAAAGCAATATGCATAGAGGAAAGAATCCAAATAATTAAATGTTTTTTTGAAAATTTGCAACAGATAAACGATTCAAAGAAATAATATGTCTGTAATAATTCGCAGGAAATCCAAGAGTTCATTGCATAGCAATATGTCATTGTAACATATCTTTTAAAATATTACATTATATAACAATTAATTGATAATTAAAATTTAATGTTAAATTAAAAAGTTGAAAATTTCCTCTGTACAGAAATGGTTTTCGTCACTTTTTTCTTCAAGTGCAAAGAATTCATTGAAAGTAGCAATGGAAAAAAATGCATCCAATCGACAATTGTCCATCGTTCGTTGCACTTTTTTTCACTGCCCAACAGTTTACGTATAATATCTGTCGCTGTGTGGCATTTCTTCTTTATCAAATTTCGATTTTTCATTTCTCGAAGCACTTTTTTCAACTTAAAGGAATTTAATCATTTAAGAGAGATTTAATGAGTAATTCTGAACATATTGCTTCTTCCACTTCTTATTCATATGTTCGTAAATTAGCCGTTTTCGATTTTGTATCATCACGTTGCAGAATCACTTGAAGAGAATTTTAAGTGAACTAATTACTAGATAGTATGCACATGAACTAATGAAGACAACTTTCTCATCAGTATTAGCAGTTTGATTAAATAGAATATTTTATTGAGAAGTACTGTGAACTTTCTAGAATATCTAATTATCCTAATAAAACAATATGTCAACTCTTCCGTAAGTACATTTTTTTTCATGCTAATATAGATCCCGAAATATCTTCATTTTTTATTATGCTTTTTAATTGCAATTAAAATATAAGCTAATTAAGGTAAATCAAATCTTTATCTCCTTTTTTCTTTTAACATTCATTTATATTATTGAAATTTTTAATCTTTTAATCTAATGAATTTCTTGCTATTCTTATATTCATGCAAAATGTTATAACTTCATAAAATCATAAAATGTCTACTAAATTTTGATTTTTTAGAGCACATATTATTAAGATTTAAAAATCATATATCACGAAACGGAGCAAAAAGAAAATTTTAAACATAAGAAATAAAATTTTTGTATTTAAAAAATATTTAGTTGAACTGATTGAAGTCAAGCTTCTGTCCTCTCTTCGCTCATTTCTATTTGTTATAAATTTTTAACAAAAACTCATGCGGAATAGTTGTTTGATCTGCACATCCTAATAAAGTTCACCATATTAAGTTTATCGGTTTTGCAAACTCTTTAATTGCTCTTCTATCTAGAGCTTACTAGGACTCATTCATTTTAGCGAGTGGAGGCGTTTTATTTGCTAAAAAAAAAAAAAAAGTTCTTTACAGCAGTTATTAATCTGTTTGATTAAGAAAATAATATTTTTTAAAATTAAAAATCAGAATTAAATGAGAAAAGATAAGTTAAAATATATGCCAAAAAACGTATTCATATTTCTTGAAGTTTTTTTCTCCATGTCGATTCCTGAACTTCGCCGAATTTTAGAAATTTGTGACACGCAATTTTTTGTGAAAAATTTTATGATTTTAGAATTTTGTGTTAATTAACTCAAAACACATAAAATAGATGGTTGTTTTAATGATTAAAACAACATAGATGGTTGTTTTAATGATTAACGGACCAGAAAAGAAGAATCATCGGTTAATTCTATGAAGCAATGATTTCGAGCTCGTCTGATAGAGAAATGGTTACTGACTTCACTGAATACGTGGCAAAGTTGAGAGTACTGTAGTTTTAGTCTCGAAAGCGCGGGAAAGAAAATATTTGCTGTAACGCTTCTTTCCGATCCCGTGTTAGCAGATTTTATACTTGATCAAACATCTCACATTCATCGCTAAGAACAATATGTAATTATTGATATTCACAAAACTTTTTTAGCCAAAGCTTGCAAAAATTTTCAAAATTTCAAAACTTTACAAAAAAAAATATCTACAAAAATTTTCACATTTCTTTGATCGCTGCATTCTGCACAAAAAAAAAAAAAATAAGTGTACTCTGTCACAAAACTCATAGCTAAATGAGATTTATTGGTTGAAAAGAAAGCGTATCGAAACTTCAAAATGAACTAAATTTCTAACTGAACTCACTTCGACAGAAATTTAAATGTAATAAATATATCTCAGCATACTACTGATAAAGAGAAATTTCACTTGCTTCTCGAAAAAATTTGGAACAATGAGAAAAAGATCTTTAATTTTTAGTTCTTTAGAGCACATATTATTAAGATTTAAAAATCATATATCACGAAAACTTAAGAAAATTTATTTGATCAAGTTGATACTCGAGATCAGTTTAGTTTCAAAATTTTCCCTTTTTAAAGAAAACTTTTTTTGTATGCAGAGATGTTTTCAAATTATAAATTATTTTTTCTTTATTAAATAACGCTCTCTGAATAGTGTGATTAGTTTTACTTTCCATTTAATATTGTGTATTTTTGTAATGAGATCAGAGATATCACGATAATAGATGGAAATCGTTCATCAATCATTAAAAATGCGATTCAAATTTAATGGCTTCGTTGTGAGTGCTGCATCCGTTTAACGTAAAGCTGGCCAACAGAAAAATTTTGTTTTCAGATATCAGATACGGCAACAACTTAATAGATTATACTTATTTATTTCATTAAAATTCTATTTCAAAATGAAAAGAGACTCAATTTAAGAGTAATTTTGTTTTTTACGTATAAGAATGATATACACTCTGAGGTCTGTTTAAGCTATGATAATTAGAACTGCATTTTATCAAAGTTCAAATTACAAGCAAGTGGAAGTGTTTATTGACGGTGACCAAGACAATTTTTGTAAATGTTAGGAAAAAAATAAACTTTTAATATGTCTGCTTTGAAAAAAAAAGCGCGGAAATAAAGAAAACGTAAATAACATGAATGATAATAAATATCGTCAATGAATGTCTCACTATTTCAATTAATATTGAGTTTTATGTCAAATAAAATTTTTGGGTGTTTTGAAATTTTCATTTTTTCCAAAGTTTTATAATCAGAGAACAGCTGGAATAAGTGGTAATTGTTGCATAGGTTTTAATGACTGTAAAGCAATAATCATTTCGATAAGGAACACTATGATGGTAAAGTTCATGATTGTTACAAAACTGCGGAAAAAAATTTGCGTGCTTTTCTCTTTTAATGAAAATGGGTAAAAAATCTGAAAGGATTAATGCAGAAATTATAAAAATTTGGTAGAAATGGAAAATAATGAGAAACTTAGTTCGTTAAAAAAAAGAATTTCAATTAATATATGCTACAAAAAATCAATTTTAAAAACAAAAAGACTAAAGCATAATCGGATCTATTTTTATATGCCGACATTACTATTGATAAGTACAGACTTATTTTGCATTTGAGTACTTATCAACTAATTGATAAATACAACTTGCCTGTGGTACTGTTCGCTTTTGTTAATAATCTATTTATCGTTAAGCAATGAGCAAAATAGATCATGATATTTAATTGAAACTTGAAATTTCAAGCTTCTTCTCTAGCAAATCATCCATTATAAACTTATTACTTTCTGATCCAGGATTGTGAAGCCGAATAGATAGCGTCTAATAATTTCTAAATGTTTACAATGTTTTCATCCGAGCAAACTTTTTCGAATATTCCTCTGCAATGGTTCGCATCTATTATTGTTTTCTTTTTTTACAATTTAATTGAAAATTTATAGAATTTTTACGAAATTTTTGCTGACCATTTCTTTCTACCATTTCGACGACATAAAGCAAACATAGAAGACAAATTGTTCGAAATGAATCCAATTGATCAGATTGCCATATTTCGTTTCACATATCCAACTATTCTAAAACTGTTGCTGAATCGATCGAATAAATGATTAAGTGACTGTGCCTCAAATAATAAATATGTCGTGTTAGATTAGAATGATATGTAAATTTATTGCAATTTTAGCTAGCGAATAAGCGAAAGAAATAGGTAGCAATAAAGGAGAAAGGAAAGGAAAAAGGAATGAGAAGAAGATAAAAGACAGCTGAAATTGCCAGTGTAGAAATGGGAAGAAAATCGCTTAAAAGTGTGGAATGAGTAAAACTATTCCACTTTAAGCTCATCTTTTTGTTTTTTTTTTCTTCATTACACTTCTAAGCTTTTTTTCTATCATTAACGTTTCAATCATTTTGACTAATTTCAGTATGTTTTCAACAAAGATGAATAAATCTATCTTTATATAATAAGTAAACAAATCATGCAGATATTTAACAACGATATTTATATTCCTGTGATAAAACATATCTTTCGCCATTTTCAATAATCATTTAAATCTTTCGATAGTTATCAACTAAATATTTTTAACTCAACGTAGCAACATTTTTGAATTGTAGATACTACCGTAGCATTTGTATCTTTAAGTGATCATCTATTTTTGAAATAATATGCTCTTCTAACTCTAGTTTTTCAACTTAAAGATAATTAAATTTATTTTTTCTTTAAAGGAATCAAAGCTAAGTTAGCTGCATTCTGAAAGTAATAGGATCAAAAAAAAAAATCAAACCATTTTCAGCTTGTACCAAAGCAAAATGGATAAGTGATGGATATTGAATACTTAGAATTGTCCATGTACATTCAGATATGCGTACTGAGGAAAATGTGGAAAAGTTTGAACTGCAACGTACCAAAACAATTGCTAATTGGTCAGCAATCATTTTCTTCAAGCCATCACTCGCTACAAATTATATTTCAGATTAATTCCATCATTTTACAGTGTAAAATTAAGAGAAAATTAAATTAAAAAAAGAAAAATTCTCTCTCACTAAAATTAAGAGAAAATTAAACATTTACTTATTATGACTATTGTGTTATTTCAAAAGAATGCCATATAAAATTTGGTTTTTTTGAAGATAGGAATAAATAATGTTATGCTATAATTTACACAAAATATTAGTAATTCCTATTTTTTTTTTTAATCAAACGATAATTGTTTATAAACAACCTAATAACAATGATTGGTAGAATTACTTTATGATGAAATGATTATTTCGTTCAAGCAAAAATGAAGGATAATGTGTAGAAAAAAAAATGCACAATCCAGAATGTATCCGTTAAACTTAGATTTGCTTCTTATAAGATTGCTATCTTCAAAAATCTTTTCAAACAGTTGAAAATAACAAAAAACCTGAAGTAAAAAAAAAAAAAAAACACCATTGATACCATTGTTGTAAAAGAAAATGAGAGTAAAAGTAAAAAAATGTTAGAGTTAGAAATTTTAAAAGATGTAAGCAATGAGGAATGGATATGAGGGATATATCTTCTTTCCCACTGAATAAAAAGGATAGCATATTCATTTGCACTTGCCCTTATATTTTTGATAACCTGCCTGAAATAAACAATTTTTGTACTTTCATTTTTGAAATAGTAAAAAAAAATGAAAAAAAAAAAAAAAAAAAAAAAAAAAAAATTTAAAAAAAAAAAAAAAAAAAA
>JARVGP010000427.1:22755-45514 GCA_029876185.1 Mansonella ozzardi | reverse complement strand
ATTTCAGTTCGAAAATAATTAATTAACTTTCTTGTTATTATTGCATACTAATAAGATAAACTTCGCAGTTATTTCGAATATCAATATTACAAAATTGAATACTGCCTTAGTTGAATGGCAAATATAAATAATATATGTAAGCTTTAGAGATGAAAAGTACTTGCGCAAAAGTTTTTAACAAACATTGTCAAGAGAGCTATGGTTCGTGTCATTTATCAGCGATAGAGATTTATTCGTGTTATATTGTTGTATTAATAGTATTAATACAAAGAAGCTAAAGTAAAAGTTGTTTTTTTTACTAACAAATTTTTGGATTAATTATTTCCAGAAATTTTGTATTAATAGCTGAAAAAAAAAAGTTATAAAGATGCAATAGACTGAGTAGTAATAGAAATAAACTATACAATTAACAAACAATCTGATCAATTTTAACTATGAAATCCTTGTCGTCTCTTTTGGTAAAACTTAGTTGTCGTTTCATTAAGAAGTTTTGGCAATGAGAAGTTGTCCTTCGTTGGCGGGAAGGTTAAGTGTAAAGAGCGTAAGAGAAAATGATGGTGGTGGACTTTGTTAATGAATTAGTGATGATTAATGAGAATAGAGATAGATGTAAATGTCGTTTGATCATATAAACGCACTCTGCAGCACTTTTTTCTTTTCATTTATATATATTTATTTAGTGTTGAAGGCGGGGTTTTGGTAAACTCCCGAAAGTCATCATGTTGGTACCGGAAGTGATCATGTCAGTGCCGGAAGTGATTATGTCAATACCGGAAATCATCGTGTCAATGCCGGAAGTTGTTTGGGACATCAATCATATCGTTAGCTTGAGATCCTTTGTGACATCATATACATTGATATTCTAATTGGTGTCTCTAATTCTCCTAATTTTACGTAATTTCATTATCTTGTCTGGTAATTTTCATTTCAGTAATAATCCTACGACAAGTCTTACGAAATTTAAAATGATCGGTGATGAGGAATATCATCAAAACTGGTTTACCTAACAAATACAAGCACATACTTCATATCAGTAAGCGGAATGAATTTCATTCAATTAATTTAATTACAATTTCATTGCAGATGAGTCACTGTATTTGTTACAATCTTTTCCTTTAAAGTTCATTGAATTAAGCGATTCATTTATTTACCAAAAAGTAACAATAATAAGCAACGTTTATCCAATGAATCGATACTGTATACTATTGCTTTCTATTGAATAAATGGTTTATGTTGAAATAATTCGTGAAATTCTTGAACATTTCAAAATACCGATGATGTAAGCAAGCAATTTTAAATCAACGCTTAAAGACATTTCATTTGTAACGAGTGATTTATACCTGTTGCATATTGGTACATTGGCAAACCATTTGGTATAAACTGAACTTATACCAACTTTTTCCACAAGCTTCAAACAAGCCTAACTTCCTAATTTTAAAAACCATAAAAATCCATTAATATTATCAATAAATTTTAATGCTCTGAAATAATTCCATAAAATTGAAGAAATAATGTGAGATAACGATGTTTTGCTGGCAATTCAAAGCGTATACATAGGAAGACAATTGACAGCTTATGAACTGATCAATTAATTACCTAAACATTCATCTAGTTTTTTTTTTTTTTTTTTCATTTTACTCGAACAGTAAAGAAATTTTCAATCAAATTTCTTCTTCATCTTCAAGCTTTCTTTGTGTCACGCTATAATTGATGCACTTGTGCCTTCTGGTTTTCAAACAGAACAGCGTATGCATGGAAATACAATTAACAATCATAAGGAATCGAACTAATTAATTGATCTATGTTTTCGTAAAAATAAGTCAATAGTTGATTTTCAACTTAAACATGGACAATTAATTTATCTTTTCCAATTAAACAAATAATTAAATCCCAATTTTAACAATAGAGTAAGGGAAGGCTAATGAATTTAACTTGCTTTCATGCCACTTTATAAAATATACACGAACTACGTAATATTTCAAGTTTCATCTCCCAAAACATAAGTATACAATAAATAGCAGTACTCGTTATACTACGTAAAATGCGTCACATATCCACCAAATAGAGGCTTAGGTAAATCAACCACTTTATGTCCCACTGATTCTTCGACTCCTCTGGTATGACGCGACAAATTGCAACACCTGAATGCATATATCTCGCAGCTTCCTCGTTGTCTGCTCCCATAATTTATTTGAATTGTAGACGTACCACCTCAAATTGTTTGATTATCCTGGGGCAGTTCTTGTTGTTTACAACTAGATCATCGGGTTATTTGTATCCGTTATCATTCATTTCAGATATATCTAACTGGAGAATGACTTCAGAGCAATTAGTGTCGAACATTGGTTTTATGTGCAATATTTAATGTACTGCGGATTGACGTAGACTTGTTGGAATTCGGTGTAACATTTATTTTTCTGAAGCCGAAATAGCACAAGTATAAGATCTGATTTGTTTATTTTGGTATGATGTCGTTAGTGGAAACTGGTTGGCGACAGTTTACCTTTTTCGAGAAACATAGTGTCTATGATCCGAAGAATCCCGAATGCAAGTTTAACGGATTAAAGGTTTCTCTTTTTCGAATAATGTATTAAACTGTTCGACGAATGGTTTTATTGTGGAATTTTGAATGTTTTTTTTAGAACCTCAAAGCATTTCGTTCTGTATCCGGTATTGGATTCACAGTATTCGCGGAGCCATGTGGTGCAATATTCAAATTATCGCGTAATTTGGAGGAGTACTGTTGGATTGCTCACAAACGCTCACTGGCTGATATAGCACTTGCTGGTCTTATTCTTGCAACAGTTGGAGTGAGCTTCTAATTTAACTTTTCAAATTTTAAAAATCAAGTTTTCAATCCTTTGTAAATTTTCCGAGTTTTCACTATTCAAATTGATTGCTTCTAGTGTTTTAGTTATATTGAGTGCTACTTAAAGAGACATACATTTGCTTGCATTGGTATATAAAAACATATGCAGTATGCAGATGTTGAAACCTAAAGAACGATCTAAAATTAACTGAAAGCAAGCTGATTTGCAGGAAGATGAAGAAGGGATTAACTCGTTAGTTAAACTATGGCAGCTGGATAAAATTGAAAAAGATGCACCGTTTTGCATACGCGTGATACGTGTATGTCCTTTGCTGGGTATTGAACGTAGTACGCGAGCGTGTGCTATTGCGTTACACTCATCCTTACAACATATTGCTGTCGGCTTTGTTGATTCGTCCGTTATTTATTCCGCAAGTAACATCAAAGAAAAGTAAGTTTTAGTGCTTTGTAACTTCCCGTTGTTGTTTTAATAATTGCTAGGATTACTTGTAGCAGATAGGTTGAAATATTTTTTCTCTCTTACAGATAAATTTTCATGTCATTGCTATTTTCTAGCATAAGCGTTTGAAAAATCGCGTCATTTTTCATACAAGAAAAACTTAAAAAATTTTAGCAGCATCACTTATAATCACTAGTAATTGTCAGTTAAATAAGTGAGCCAACAAGCAAACACTGCTCTGTTATATAAAATTATAGGATGGTGCTCATTATCAGTGTAGAAGTTAAGCAGTATTTGGAAAATGTTTTTCATATTTCATAAATTTTTTGAGCATCATCTTAAAGTTGAATTTTAGATCCGGCAAATGGCTTACTGTGGTTAATGGTTCAAGTGCAGGACCGGGAGACGAAATAACAGGTGTTTGCCTTACGTGGGTTGCCAATCAGGATCTCTGTATCTTATATTGTTTAACGTCGACATCCGTTTTGTCTTTTTCGATAACCAATAAAACCGTAGCAAATAAGGTGTAATTTAATTCATTTTTTCCCTTTTTTTTTCTAGTAAGAATTGATTTAGATACTCAATTTTTTTACAGTTTAACGTAAATTTCTTTAATGTTTTTCAATTTCTAGAATAGTAAATGACTCTTTTTGAAGGTTGTGCATGACGCGAAAGGTTGTCATCGTGACTGCTGGAGTTTTAATGAAATTCGCAATCAGCTTATTGTGGGTAGTACTGAGGTTAATCTTAATGTATATCCTTTTATGTTATCTAATTTATATAATAAATGTTTTATATAACGTATTAGTTGTAGATATTTAATGTTTTGCTATTTTAATGAGAATGATGTATTTTGGCAAAATTTATAGATGGTACACTTCTATGAAGCAGAACGGAGTTTAACTGCTGATCCTGACAGCGGTAAGGGTCGTTGCCATGCTCTTGGTCGAAGCAATGAAAAGATTCAATTAATTGCATTTGATCACCATGTTGCTTTACTTACGCAGCAGCCAACTGCTATTCCGTTAGTCATCGAATTTGATTTACGAAATAGAGAGTAGGAAGAATGTTAATTTTCAGAGTGATCCTGAAAATTGTTGCTTTTTTCAAGAATTGACTACTAAGCATGCCTGCGTCATTTTCATACTTTTTATTTGTGAGCAAATCATGAATTATTTTAATATTTATTTCAGGTCATCAAATGAAATGTGGACTTATGTTGTTTCGATATATGATGTTGAAGGACAGTGTGTTGCATTTTCATGTGCTCTTCCAGCTGTTTCAAGAATGTTTTTGTTAGATGATGTTTTAATGGTTCTTAGTGAAGATGGAACACTTTCAGCTCTTACAGAGAAAAGCATCAACTCAAAGCTGGATATTTTATTCAAAAAGAATTTGTATGATCTTGCTGTTGGGTCAGTTATTCAGTGTCTTCGATGTTGTAAATTATAATTTCTTTAATCCTTCTCTTTTTTTCTTTCATTCTTTATTTTTGCATCTTCTGTTTCACAAATTACAGGGTTGCCAAGAGAAGTTCATTTGCTTCGGAATATCTTCCTGAAATTTATAAGAAATACGGTGATTATTTGTACAGGTAATCATTATCCATGCGGTACGTCATTTTATGTAATTTAATCTCTTTATTTTGTGAAGTGATTCATTCTAGAAGTGGGGATTTCGAAAATGCAGTCCAACAGTACACTGAAACTGTCGGTTACCTAGAGCCGTCATATGTTATTAAAAAGGTTGTTTTTAGTAATTTCCTAATTTAGCAATTTACGAATCATATCGCTTATTAAGTGCATTCATTTTCTTATATTTGTTTGCCTGAATTAGTATTTTCATATAGAATAATTTTTAGTTTCTGGATGGCTCTCATATAAAAGAATTATGCATGTATTTGGAGGCACTTCATGCTAAAGGTAAGGCGAATAGTCATCATACAACCATATTATTGAACTGTTACACTCGTCTAGCTGCACATGATAAAATTCGTGATTTTATTGATCGTGATTTCGAATGCAATATTGAAACAGCTGTTCAGGTATCATTTGAAATTTTAGGAATTAGATTTAAAATTTAAAGTACTTATTGCAACTTTCTTCAAATAACTGACCTGTTCTCTAATATTTTATTGAGTGACTGCTTTAGTTTCCGCTTTGTAGTGATAGCAAAGAAACTTATTCTTACCCATTCTCTTTAAACTATTTAATTCTTTTATGGTGAGCTTGTTTATCCCGTCCTGCAAATATAACTTCAATAATAGCTTCATGGAAGTGTGCTTAGGAAAATTAAATTATATGCTGTGCATGGAGTATCTCCACGCTTTTTCCATTGTTGGTAAATTTAAAACTGACGGACCAAGAAATTTGTTTTGAATGCCTAAAACATAGGTACTTCGTGCTGCAAATTTTACAACGGAAGCGTGTCTTCTCTGTGCGAAACATAAGCAGCATGACGCGCTATTAAGCATCTTAATCGAAGATCGAATTGATTATAAATCTGCCCTTAAATATATTGCCAAATTGGAATCTCCTCAGGTTTGCTTTTCGCTTTACGTTGAAGTTAGAATATTTTATGTGAGGGTCTGATAATCATTTTGGAAAATAAGTAAGATTTATTAGGAACTTTTTTTAGATTGAAGCTTGTTTGGAAAAGTTCGGGAAGTGCTTGCTGATAAACTACCCTGAAGAAACGATGAAGCTATTATCGGATAGAGCCTGTTTCAGTTGGTAGTTTATTTGTTAATTGGGAGGGTAAGAGAGCGGTATAATGAAGCAGTTTTTGTCGCTAGCATAGCGGGAAACCAAAATTAAATTAAAGAATTTCAGGTCAAATCAGTGCTGTTGCTTTAATGAAAGTATTCGTTGGACTACCTTCGCAGTGTACTAAATTTATACAAACTGCAATGAAGATGGTGAATTTTGTATTTTTGATTTAAAGTAGCTCAGATTCAGTAGGCAGTATTTGAAGATTAGAACATTATATTGCAGTGAAGTAGTACTGCCATGTCTCTGAAATAGGTTAGATGTAATACCGTCCATTAATTGTTCACTTCTATTATATTATCTGTTTCGTTTAATTTTGTTTTCAGGACAAAGAGAATAATGAAAAATTGCGTAATTTATTGCTAGAACTTCGGCTTCGTCAGTGGGCACTACGTAACGAGGTTTATTTTTTTATTTGGTTTAAGTTTTAATGCAGGAATATGGTTTATCTTGTTGATTATCTTTACTAATACAGCATGGCCCTCTTGTATGATTTTATATGTCTTGTTTATAATCGAAAAACCGCAATTCTTCAGGACACACCTCATTATGATGACGACATCATGGAATTAATCGGAGACGAGAATTTGGAGGACTCTTTAAAATTATTTCAGCTATTTAATTATAACCCAGGAATTATTTATATATATAAAAAGATGAAAAGGTAAATTGTGGAAGATTATCAGAGAAAGGCTATAAAATAATTTCCAGGATTTTAATCGATAAAAATGAGTTTTTCAGGTACGATAAACTTATCGAGTATTACATGCGAGAGAACAAGCTCAGAGAAATCGTTGAATTTTGCGAGGAAGAAAAGTTTGTTTCGAATTTTTTTCCTTTACTTAATAGGCTCGTGTGTCAGGCAGTGGTTTTTTAGCCTTTACAGCAACTACAAGTCAATAAATTTCTTATTTTTAGCAGTCGTAACCTGTGGATCGAAGCTGTGGTATTTGCTTCGCGTGGGACAGATATAGATCCCGACGCAATAAAGTTTTTGCTTCAACGGTTAGATCTATTAGTACTAATTTCTTTGATTAAAATGCAATTTATTTTTCATCATACTTGCTGATTTTTTGCAGAATCGAGGCGACGAATAGCATCCATCCACTTGTGGTTCTCGAAATTCTTGCTAAAAGTGATAAAATTTGTGTTGGTGACGTGAGAGATTATGTTATCAATTGGTTGGTGCGGCAAAATGCTCAGGTATTTTTCACATGATGCTTGCAAATTTGAACCGTTAATTCCCAATTATATTGAGTTTGGATAACTAATGTAGCCTGTGCTTTTACCATGCAGATCAAGTGATTTTTGTAGTAGTAGCGCAGCTTTTCATAGAAAAAATCACATTTTTAGAGTCGTTCATTGTCAGACTGCCAGTTATTGATGATTGAATAAATGATTTTATTTTTATTCATTAATAAATTTGAGATCGAGAAAGATGACGAAGCAATTGTCGAAGACGAGAAGAAGATGGCCGAAATTGAGGAGCAAATTGATAGTATTACTTATAAGTTCGTATTGTAAAAGCTTCAAACCGTTACTGTCTGACAGTCCAAGCTATTCATTGCATCATTTGTTCCAAAATCAACTTTTTATTTTGCAGGGTTCAAATTTTTCAAATGAACAAATGTTCTGCATGTGATACTTCGCTTCAGTTACCTGCTTTACACTTCCTATGCAAACATTCTTATCATGCACACTGTCTCGAATCGTATAGTGAAAAGGCTGACTATTGTCCAGCTTGTGTACGAGATAGTTTTAACGAGAGGTTTTTTTCAACAGTTGCTTGATTCTTCAATAGTGGAAAGATATTTTACAAAGCGTTTCATATCATTTCAGAAATTTATAAAAAATTCGACTCAATTTGCTTGCGTTGATATAGTTATAATGATTAACATTATGAATTTCAGGATACAGAATGATAAGAGCCGAGATTTCTCCACGCAAAATGCTTATATTCAATTTCAGAATGAGGTATGTACTTGAAGATCCAAATTGTTTACCGAATGAACCGGAACGAAACAGTAATTTACCGCTAAATAGAAGATGATTGAGTAGTGTTCTGTCGATTGTCTAATCCACAGAGATAATTTCAGGTGAATGAATCAGTCGATTGTATGACACTCATTTCTTCATATATTGGCGATGGACTTTTCGACTCATGGTCGAAGGAAAAAGAATCTAAGAATGAAAACGAATGGGCTGGTCCTCAGTCAGATACCAGTACAACGAACAGATTAGATGAGTTCAAGAACCGATCATTTACAGAAACAAGTTCAGTGAGCACAACAGCACATAATTCTTTTCTTATTCCAAAAACAACGAATTCACATGCGGCAAAATCTGTACGGTCGACTAATCCTTTTGATGTTGATGAAGATTCAAAGAATCCCTTCGAAGAAGACTTATGATCATTATTACTATGCCAAAATTTGGTGTTTTATCTAAAATATGAAAAATATTTTCCTCCGTATTTTAGGAGTTTTAAATTTGTATGATCAACGATCACATTCTCAATCCTCTTACTTACTGTTTCTCTCCTTATTAATGACAAAAATTCATGTAAAAATATGCATTTATGCCTTATTGTAATTTCTGCATTATATAGGCTACTACATAGCAATTCTTATATTTCTTTGTCTGACAAAGTCATTTTTTATCGGAAATGCATTTGAGCAACAAAGACCTAATTATGGGCTAAAGCTAAGTCTTATCAATTGCTAATCAAATAACTGTAGCATTATCAGTTTTAGTGGGAACAACGATAATATATTATTAAGTGCTGCAAACATCATATTTTTTTCTTCCGCATTATTTGCATACATAAGAAAAAGCTTAAGAAAGAAATGAACTAATCCAATGAAATGGTTTATCATGTTAGAAGCAGTGTAGAAGAACGTCTCATTTTTAAGGTCCATATAACTGGATTATTATCCTCCGTCAGGAAGTCATCATAATTTTTTCCATATGATACTGTTTAAATCCCAATGTTTTATATTTGACAGATATTATAATCCTTTTTTTATCCTCTACAAACTTGCAGTATTTTCTCAACAACACTGAAAGGAAAGCGAATCTTTAGTTCTGAGAGATTTATTTGTAGTGAAGTTTTCATTTATGCTAAAAGTTGATCATCTAAAGCTAGGAATATCTTTCTTTTTTTAACTTCAGAAAATCCAAAATTTTACTTGGAAAAATCGAAATGCATCTTTCAGCCAATCTTTTAAGGATCTTGCTAGTCTATCGTCCTTAGTTGTTACTTACAAATTTCAAATGCAGCCTAAATTATTGCCGATCAAAAATTTCAGCTGGACATTTAACCACACTAATAATATCCTAGGTAGATCGCCTTTGAATTCTGGAAACAAAAACTTCATACTAACAAAGCACATCGGAAATTTATGAAAGAATGAAGTTATTTTTGATCTATTAAATTTAAAATATCTTCTGTATTTTCTGTGTAAACAGAATCAAAATATCTACGCGTAATGTTTAACAGCGCTTCAATAGATTTGCAAATGTCACTTTAATATTGTTTCTTGCTTTTGTTGAAGAGAAAGAAAAAAGAAATTTATGGTAGTAATTATTGTTAGCGGTAAATTGAGTCTCACAGCATTTCTTTTTAATTCATAGCATTTTCATTTCACAATCACCGACTTCATGATTTGAGATCCAAAATTACACAGTTCTGGATCAACAAATCTTTGAAAAATGCATATATTCAAGAATTTACGATTACAGGGTGATTATCAATTAACAATTGTAATAAATTAGCATTTACTGAGTATTCCATAACTGTTTCTGGGCATGCCAAGTTTGAAATTAATGTAAATGTGAAATAAGACAATCTGCTAATAAAATGTTTACAATTAATTTCCCGACTTACTATTTGTCTTTTCGCTAATTAATATGGGAAAGTTCTTCCTACTCTGAAGCACCATTTCAATGATATCTAATTAAGATCCTTGTTGCAATTATCTTATAAAGCATAAATCATCCCAAGCAAATCAACAAAGGAAACGCGTATCATCATTATGTATGTCAATTGTATGTCAATTGGGATTTTCCCGAGATTTCCTTCTTGGCCATTTTTCCTCTCAACAGATTAAATAGAAACAAAAATGCAAATCATCAAAAAAGAAAAAAGTATTGATAATATTCAAGAGAAAGAAGGGAGAGAGTGCTATTTCAAAGTACATAATAAGCTAATTTTAGGTAAGCGACTATTTCGATTAAAAATAAAAAAGTACAAAATGCAGAACTTAAAAGCTATGAAGAGAAACGGAATGATACTTAATCTTTGGATGCATTTCTATTCTCAATTTCTTCCTTTATTTTTTGTTGAAATGAATTATAGGAAAAATTTTTGAGGACTTTTGGGGAAAAAAACAAAAAAATTTTTGATTTTAGCCGAAATAACTTTAAGTTAAATTAAATATAATTATGTTCATTGTTCAGAAAAAAAAAAAAGGAAGCAACAGATAACTACATTTTTCGTAAAACATTTGAAAAAATAAAATTTTGCATAAAAATAAGTGGAAATAAAATAACCATTATTAATATGGCATATTTTGAAGTGCATATTGAATTAATATCAAAGTTTTAACGAGAAAATTTCGAAAAAAAGTCGAAATTAATTCCACTGCAAGAACAATTGGTATGTTAGAATTAGCTCTAAGCTAATTATATTTACTGTCGGCTTCTGAGAATATGATAAAAGTTAACGATATATATATACATATACATATAATTACACAAAATTGATTGCTGCTGTATCTTTTGATAAATTATCTATTCGAATTTCGTCATCAAACCTTGCGGAATGAATTCCTGAAAATAATGCAATTAATTGGATATTTCAAATGATGAACAAATAATGGAGTCTTCTTAGGTTGTTGTTGCACTAAGAGTTGATTCTAGCAAAATAGATAAAAATTTGTGAATCGGAAAAATTTCAAAGATTTTTCAATATCCCAGTACTGCACATTTTTCATGAAAGTCCTGATATAATTTTAAAAATCTTTCAAGGTTTTTTTTGAAAATAACTGATTAGTTTTCTAAGAGCAAATTAATTAATAAGCAAAATTAATAACTGGTTTGTTCATATTTGCCGAATTAAAACTGCTTGATGAGTTCATTTATTAAAATTAAAACAATTCATTTATTTTTAAAGAATTTTTGGATAGAAGAAGAAATCATAGAGAAAACGAAAAAAAGAACATAATAGGCATTTCAACGTTTTAAATAATAATTTATTAAAGGAAAAAAAAAGAGTATGCAATACTTTCAATTCATTAAATGATATTGGAAAAAGATTACGGTCTATTAATACTTCTAAAGATAATTAATTCATGCATTTCAGTAGGTAAATCAATATTAGTTCCATTATTATATCTTGATGTAAGTATTAAATCAATAACTCAAAATTTTAATGTTTTCTAAAAGACTATAGTTTGCTAATATTTCTAAAAATAATTCATGCATTTCAGTGGGTAAATCAATATTAGTTATATTATTATATTTTGATGTAAGTATTAAATCAATAACTCAAAATTTTAAAAAAGAACAAAATATGTACTTATGTAAGTATACAAAACTGAAAGAATTTATAAATTTCTATAAAAAAAAAAAATTTTGAAACCATTCAAAAAAAAAAGAAACAGCAGATGATGACTGCACGAACTTCGTTGTTCCTCTCTTTCACGTGCAAGTTGTAGCCTATGATAACTGGTACGAAGACGTTCAGCAGTAGAAGTTGTCAATGAAGTTGGATGTACAGTGCATGCATTTGTTTGAAATGCTCGAATAACACGCATCTGCAAGACTGTGTGTCATTCAGTTTGCAGCGCAAATTAATTTCATCAAACATGCTGTTATCATATCATATCAGCTTGTACTGAAATCATTGCAAACCATAAACTATTTCAAATCATCTCACCATCTTCTTGGACATTTTATATCGAAAGCACGAGTTTTTATCCGGACAAATTCTGAATTACATTTGTCATGCAATAGTTCATAATTTATATCCTTAGGTGCTGATGTAATTTCGTTAGCTCAATAGGTGCTGATGTAATTTCGTTAGCTCAATAGGTGCTGATGTAATTTCATTAGCTCAATAAATCTAATTTATCATTTTCTCATCTCTACAATTCTTCTTATTCTATTTGATTTAAATGTAAAAAATGTTTAATATGTCAATCAGATATGTTAAAATTATTTCTTTTTATGATAATGATAGTATGTGATAATGATTTCTCTACTTCTCTATTTTCTATTTCTCTATTTTTCTCTATTGATTTCTCTGTTTATTTCTCTTTGTAGTATATATAATAATGATCCTATCAATTATCAATATCATATATAGTTGAAGAAAATCAATCACTGTTTCAGTGAAATAAAAATGTTTCCCTCAACTTCGTCTTGTATTTCGAAGTTTTAAAAGTTCAGAGATCATCTACCTAACTTATTATTTACTCTAATGATTGCTAATATGAGTTTTTACTCTAATGATTGCTAATATAAGCCTAGGAATTGGAAATGTAGGAATTAGAGATTAATCCATTATTAAGCTTAATAAATTCAAATAATAGAGAGACAAACACAGAAGCTAGTCTATAACAATTCACTATAAAAATCAACACAAATTACATTCCTGATTGCTTTGATAGATAGCAATTCATTAAAAAGTAGCCAGAAGAAAAGAAAAAATAACATGCGTAAAACAATTAATGATACGAAAGACCTGTGTTTGTAGTCGTGTCAGTCCTAGAAGCCATAACATTCGGCCTGGCCTTTTTTGATCATCCCTCGACATGCCTTTTACAATACCATCACCTGTCTCATAATCACCAGTAACTAAGACTGAGGTTGGCTGAACTTCACCACCACCAAATGAAAAGAATTTGGGAAGCACTTTACTTGGTATTGTTGCTAAAACCTACAAATTGTAGCCAACTATTTTACAGTATAACATTTTTGAACAATTCTGCAATTTATTCATGTGAGTCAACGAAATTCATGGAAAATGGAAAGTATAGTTTTCAAAAAAATAAAAAATAAAATTTAGTGATACTGATGACAAATTATTTATCCAAAAAACCAAAAAACAAATAAACAAACAAACAAACCTGGCCCCATAGAAGAGTACCAAATGCACAGGCAATACAAACAGCCCAGTGAATTTCATTTAAAGGAGCTGTTGATACCCATGCACCACCAAACTGTACAATTAGCACCTGGGAAATTAGTGTTAAAATCCAAATAATACAAAATAATGGATTCGTTAAAAGGCCCTGAAATATGAAATTTTTATGAAATATTCAAAATTTGGAAGAATAAATTCTATTTTCGAATATTTCGTGTGGACAACTTGTTGTCCACAAGTTCCGTAATAATTTGCGAGGCCTATGAAATGATCTGTTAAATTGGAACAGCAAAATGATGAAGTATGTGCATAGCAATAAAATTGGAGAATCCACATTTTTTTATAAAGTTTGAAAATCCAGATTTCTTATAAAATTTGCAACATATATCACCAATATACGATGCGTAACAATTTGAGCAAACCTTGAAGACATTTCGCTCTCCATGAACCTTTCGTGAATTAATTTCATTCATGAGAGTCATCAAAACGAAAGCGTTGAAAATTATGGTGAAATGTTTCGAAGGTGGTGAATTAAGCTTTGCCCAACGCCCATCTTCCACGTCGGGGATAAATTTATCACCTGGAAAAGAAATTGAAATTTTACATATCTAAAAAATCAAAAAAGTTGTACACTTTAAAGAAGTATTGCTTGATAATTTAGATTCATAAAATTTATCATTTTAATTAATTAAATTAAATTAACTAAATAATAAGATATGAGAAAAACATTTATCAGTCCAAATTTTATCATTAAACTAAAAATTCAATTACTTACCCCAGAAAAGAATGATAAACAAAATGGTTAGCTGAAAAACAGCATGGCCAACGATATTTTTCACCATTGTTCGAGAAATAAGTGACTTTGTACGTCCATAAGGCTTACGTTCCAATAAACTCTCTGTTGGCAATTCTGTTGCCAATGCCAATGAAGCCAATGTATCCATAATTAAATTTACCCACAACATTTGCACAGCCTGAAAAAATAAACGTATCAGTTATTGGAAATTACTTACGTGTATCGTAAATGATAAAAATTTGCAAATTTAAAAATCAATCCTTTTTTTTTTAAAAAAAAAGAAATAATTTACTTTTAAAGGAGAATCATTTATTGCACAAGCACCAATAAATGCAATTGTAACAGCAACAACGTTCACTGTTAGTTGAAACTGTAAAAATTTTGAGATCGAATCATATACATTACGGCCCCACATGACCGCTTTTACGATGGAAGTAAAATTATCATCAGTTAAGATGATATCCGATGCTTCCTTTGCAACATCAGTTCCAGCAATACCCTGAAATTTTATTCTTTATTTTTCATAGCAATTGAAGATAATTTTGCAACGATCAATCTTTTGACTAATTTTAAAATTACATTACTCATTAATTACTTTTTACAAGTATAATATTGCTCACTTACTTCACAATTATTTACCACGATTGTTTATTGTCTTATCAGCGATACTTATCGCTTATCACACTATCTCGTATTCAAAGTGCCAACAAATGTAGTTGATTTCTTCGAAAAGCTTTTCCACCTACCATTGCAAATCCAACATCAGCCTTCTTCAACGCAGGTGCATCATTTGTCCCATCACCAGTGACAGCTACCACTTCTCTGCAATTAAGTCATTCTTAAAGTAAGTAAACAATCTATTAATTACAGTGGACAGACATCTGATGTTGCTGAAAAATTGGAAAACATAAATTACATTCTTCATTCGATACAATTAGACTCAGTACAATTCCGGGCAAAAGAAAATATTTAGCTTTTCATAATTAAGATTAAGAAACAGAAATTATTTCTAGTAGAAATCATAATTACTTTGGAAAATGTTATCAAAGACAATGAAAAATTCGACTGATGAAAGTCGAAGTGATTTATAAAACTTTTTAATTACTGAAACAATCAAAATTTTGAAATCGATGAGTTAAATTAGAATTTCGAAGATCTTGTTTTTACCTGTTCTTTGAAGATTTACTGTCGATGATTCCTTTCACGAGAATATATTTATCGGATGGTTGTGCACGAGCAAGTACTCGTAATCTTGGCCAAATTGCATCAAGTTTTGCCTGATTCACTTTACCATTTGCATCACGAATTCTAAATGCTATTTTCAAAATGATGAATTTAGAATTAGAACTAAGATTCTATCATTTCAAATTTAGCCCAGAAATTACTTTTTGCATTTTTTTTTTTTTTTTAAAAGTACAATGAGAATAGCTTTGAAAGATAGAATTTATAGAAATAAAATAATTTCACTATCACAGGGTGTTTTCAATCTATATATTGTGAGATTTCAGATTTCTGTTTGTCATCTTTTGAAATGATAAATTTTAGAATTTGAGAACTTAATCAATTTTCAAATAACTTATGTGACAACTTAAACGAAGTTGCCACATAAATTAATGAATCAGCAATTCTAGCATTTTTTTGCTGCTTCAAATAATTAAGTGAATTTTAGTTTGGACTCAAAATTTTTCTCATAAAACAACTAATACCTTTCATTGAATTCCTTTCCTTCAAGAGCTAAAAGACCACTTCCAGGTTTTAAAATACCACAGCTGGTAGCAATTGACCGTGCTGTGTTGATGTTATCACCAGTGACCATACGAACGGTAATACCGGCCTTCTGGCATCGTTCGATTGCAGCTGGAACTTCCGGTCTTACCGGATCTTGTATGCCAATAATAGCTATCACAGTCATCCCCATTCTTACTGTCTCTTCGTCTTCCCAATCAATTTCACCTTCATATATTGTCTATAATTTTAATTCAATAAATATTTTGCCCGACTAGGTAGCAAAAATCTTTACTAGCTACAATAAAACTTTATTGCGAAAGTGTTATTAAATATGAGCTTGGATTGTTAGAAATTTCTTGAAGTTCATCGAATGAAAATTACATCATTTTCGGCAGCCGTTCTACCGCGTGGTATATAATCCTTATAGGCAAGTCCAATTGTTCGTAAACCATCTGAGGCCATTGGTTCGATAACATTTCTTGTCATTTCATTTCGCTGTTCGTTATCAAACGGTTTCACTTTTCCTTCCGTACCAAGTACATAGGAACATCTTGAAAAATGGAATCTAATTTCAGCAATTTAGCTTAACAATCTAACCGAATATTTAAGAAATTCGATTCCATCTCAGTGGCAGTTAATACCGCTAATTAGTATGCTTAATTCATATCCATTTCATATGGCTTAAAAATAACCAATAAATCGATAAATGAGAACAACCTAGTCAATATAATTTCTGAAGCTCCTTTCGCATAAACTCGATAACCGTTTGAGAGTCTTATAATAGTCATCATTGATTTCCTTACCGAATTGAATGTATAAACCTGAAAATATCGTATTAATTAAAAGTTTCACTAGCACGTTATTGATTAAATGTATTAAATGGTTGTAATTTGAAATGTTTTTATAAGTAATTTTGTATTCATTGTAATCTATCGCTCAGTCCCTTCTTTTACATATAAATCCGAAAAAAGTGAGACTTATAATGTCAAAATATAAGCTAGTGCTAATTAAAGTTTGATAAAACTTGATTATTTTCCAGTTAATTCGAACGGACCTTAACGAGCGATTCCTCGGGGTTTTCTTTGCGTATCTTCTCATAACTTTGACCCAAATCAAGTACGAATCCCAAAAGTGCACATTCCGTCTTATTTCCGAGCTATAACTATTTCATAAATGTATTTGTTTTTTCAGCGCAAATAATAGCAATAATAATAATATTAATCAGTAATAATAATAATCAATAATAGTAATAATAATAATAAAAATAATAACAACAATAATAATAATAATAATAAACAACAATAATAATAATAATAATAGTAACAACAATAATAGTAATGATAATAATAGTTATAATAGTGATTATAATAATAGTAATAACAATAATAGTAGTAGCAATAATAATAAATTATTAAATGAAAGAACTGAGAAACAATGATAATTAAAATTAACTTGTGTCATTTGCGTGCCATGCTTTTTGGGCAATATTACTTGTGAATTATAACCACTATTCACAGAAATTCCTTCAATCAATAGCTGACGTGTTTTTTCATTTAATTGTTCGAATTTCGGGATACAATTTTTGTAAAATTCCCCTGAAATTTTACAAATTTGTTAATTAATTAATAGAAATGTGAAATAAAACGGAAATTTGTAATTTTGCAAATTTGTTAATTATTTAATAGAAATGTGAAATAAAACGGAAATTCGTATGAATTTTTTCTTGTTTATAATAAAGGAAATAAATATTTAATAGGAATCATTGCAAAGTATATTACTGCGGAAATGCATATTGTTTTAATAAAACATTATTTAATATTTAATTGATAAATCTATTCAGGAATAATTTAATTAAACGGTGGTGAATAAGAGCCACGGAAAGAGAAAACGACAATTTTAAAGAAAACGACAACAACAACAGCAACTGCATTTAAATTAGAATAGAAAACAGATCAGCATTTGAATAGATAGTGTTAGATAATACTTAAATTAAGTGACTTTAAATACCATTAATAAAAGATTGTACAGCAGTCATCCGATTGGTTGTTAAGGTACCCGTTTTATCAGAGCAAATTGCAGTTGCATTACCCATCGTTTCGCATGCATCCAAATGTCGCACCAAGTTGTTATCTTTCATCATCTGAATCGAACAAGATATGAATTTTCATCTTTTGTGAAATGCTAATTTACACTATAGTTTTGAGAATTTAATTCAGTATTTTAATTAAAAAGGAATTTCCATGAATTTTGAAAATTCGAAATTCAAAATTTCAAAATTCCGTAAAATTTGAACCAAATAAATCAAATAACTGATGATACTTGGAACTTATTTTGAGAAGTTAATAACTCAATTGATAATTCGTATTCAGCATCAATTGATTAATTAAAAATCTATGATATGGGATTATTTAGGGAAATTTTGTGGAATTTTTATTACCTTTTTAACAGAATATGTTAATGATAGTGTTATGGCGAGAGGAAGACCTTCCGGAACAGCGATTACAAGTACAGTCACACCAACTATGATAAAATTAACAAAATAAGCTAAATCCGAAGGTTTAAACGTTTCATGATTCATTACGTAGTGAGTTATACAATGCCGTACGATTAATATTATAACAGTTGCTCCGGCCACAGCAAAACCTGAAAATGATAATTCATTTTTTTCCTGCTGCCTTTTTTTTTGTTAGAAATATGAAATTCCGGAAGTATTGATATTTCCATTGTCATTATCATTAGAGAGCAAAATGCAAAGACAAACCCATATAACCAATTTGGACAGCTAATGCTGATAATTTTCCCTGCAGTACTGATTTTGATAATTTACAGTCATATTCAGCGGAATCAACAGATTGCTTTCGCTTAATCTCTGATGTTGTTGTACCTACCAAAATATAATTTTAAGAGAATATTTTGGAAATTTCACAGCACTGAGAAGTTCTGGATGAAGTCATAAAATTAGAAATTGCGACATTTCCACTTTCATTTAAATTTTTGAACGTAAAAGAACTTTTTTTCAATTAAATCAACAATAATGAAAGGTAATTTTTGAACGTAAAAGAACTTTTTTTCAATTAAATCAACAATAATGAAAGGTTTTTAGAACAAATTATTCTTTCAACATAATTACATCATTTAATGTTATTCTTAATGATAGAAGTCGTATTATATTAGAAATCTTTTTTTTAGAAATCCTATTAAAATCTTATCAGAGTACAATTGAAATAAAATTTAAAAAAAAAAAAAAAAACCTTGAGGGCAATGTAAAATGTTTGATAAATCAAAATTTAATTCTGCAAAGGAGCACGCAAACGTAGGTTATTTGAAAACTGATGAATTAAAATTATTCTAATGAAAAAAAAATTACTATTAATTTGTTCTCCGAGTGCTACGGTATTTTGATTCTTTTTGCCAGCAGTATCTTTCGTTGCACCAAGCAATGTCATAATGATGCCAGTTTGCGAATTCACCCCAACAGCTGTTATAACCATTTTTCCGCTTCCTTCCATTGCATGGGTACCTGGATATCTCTAGTTTTCTTTCTTTCCAAAAAAAGAATTGAATGGAAATTTAAGTTAAATTGAAAATGAATTGCAGTTTCATTTCAAGCTAATACTAATTGCATTTCTAGAGCATCGAAAAGAATAAAAAATAGAGGACGACGTTTTGAATATATAACTTCTGAAATTACCTGATAAAAGTACAGGATCACCTTCCGGACTTTTTTTGATCAAATCTGATTCACCCGTCAACGATGATTCGTCTACTTTTAAATCATTACTTTGTATCAAAAGCCCATCAGCTGGCAATAAATCACCTGAAACAAAACAGAATTTTAAAAAACTGATAGAAACGTCATATTTCCCGAAAATTCGGTTTCGAAAAAAAAGTATGAAATCAAAAAAATATCCCACCATATTTAACTCGAGCAATATCGCCGACAACTAATTCAGTAACAACAGTATCGATAGCTTCATCATTTCGTATTACAGAAAATTTATGCCCTGTTTCTATCTTTGCTTTTAATCCTGAAATGTAATCCTTTTTTTCTTTTTTTAAAAAGAATAAAATCTTATTTTCCATCCCAATTAATTAATTCTATAATTATTTAAATGACGTCAATATTATCGCCCAATGAAATATTAATGATAAAAAACCTCGAAATTGCTTTTCTTTGCTCCAGTCGTTTAAAGCTGTTACCAAAACCACAACAACAACAGCAAGCAAAATGGCTGCCCCTTCAATCCAGCCAGCTTCTCGTTCATTAGCATCATGCCCTGAGAATAGTGAATTGAACAATACTTTATTAACTAATTAGAAATTATGCTACCAGGTTTAAACAAATTGTTCAGACTGTGTTTCAAAACATGTAACTGAAAGTAAACATTAGCTAAACTTATAATCGAAAGTAAATTGTAGATTGACCCACTGATAAGCATAATGTTAGCTCACTTTTGCATTTAGTCTTATAATAAGCGACTAAAGAGATACCTGTTTCTAAATCTTCTGGTGGTTTATAAAAGGATAAGCATAGAGATACAACTGCTGAGACCAACAATATGATAAGTGTTATATCCTGAAATTTAGACGTAACTGGAAAATTTCAATAATTTTGGAATAAATCTTAAGAGATTGAGCGTAATTAAAATTCTAATTAAACTATTAAATGGCATAATAAATTAAAAACAACCTGCAAAGCTTCCCATGCTAGCCGTAGAAAACTTTTTGAGGATGCCGGTGGGATTTCATTTCTTCCAAATATCCTTCGCCTTTCTTCTAATGACGACTTTTCATTAGATAATCCACTGACTGGATCTGTTTTCAATTTTGCGCATAAACCTTCGATACCTCCGTATTTCTTGTTTATCTACCAGAAAATAATTTATTTTGAACAGTTAAACAATAGCTGACAATGATTCAAAAATCGTTTTTGCTAAAATTTTTACTTATCTATCAATCAATATGAGTAATCAAATTGGCTAATCATTTGCTAATCAAGCAATTAAGCTAATTAAAGCATGCTGAGAAAAACAAAAGAAGGCGTGAAAATCGCGAATCACAATGAATAAACTTAGTGAACAAAGCTAATTTCAATGAAAGTATTCTTTCTTCATAAATTGTTATTTAAAATACTTTTAGTATGCCATACTTACTAGACTATAAAAAAAAAAAATTGGGGTAAAATGGAGTTCGGAAAAAAATCGAATGTGATAAAATTTTTTGATAATGAAGCATCTTTCTTGAAACTCATACTTGTGCCATAGCTTCGGCACCCCGAAGATCCATCAATGCGCGAAGCTCGGATAATGTACATTCGAACTCGCTTGCCGTCATACCTGTTACGGGTAATTTCCACAAATTATTTTAGGCGTTGAATTATAAATAGCACTAGCACCAGCACTCATTCGTATGCAAATAAGTTCGATATGAAAAACGAAAATTTTGTCCTTCTTTCAGATTTCCCAAATCTTCTTAAATTGAATCTGAAATTTTATAAATTTGAAAAAAATATCAAAATGATAAAAGAATCTTAGCTTTACCGATTTCGTTGGTGCATGTCATTTGAAGTTAAAAATGATCTATATCAATTCAATATATTCGTAAAATACGAGCAAAAACAAAGTGTTCATTTTTTTCAATAATTATTTGGCTCAATACATACAAATAAAGTATTGGTATTATTTGCAGAGGTGTAATTATTTGTCCTTGTTATAGTTTGATGCATTTGTCATTAGCTCAATGCTGATTCATCTTTCAGGCATTTTCATTTTCATTTTCATTTCTTGAGCAACGCTTTACTTCAATATGTTTAGCAAAAACCATTCTCTTTTCTCAATCACCGCAATTTCAATGATCAATTTCAACACAAAAAAAGGAAAAAAAATTGAAAAAATGCATCAATTTCGCACATGTCAATAAAAATTCATTTTTTTCAATGAAATTATCAGATAAATCTTTTATCGGAATGTTAATTGGATAAAGAATTACAGGAATTTGAAAAAAGATATGAGAAAAATTTTGCGAGCGATTGTATAAAATACATAAATAATTGTATTTTTTTCAAGAATGGGTGATACATATATAAAAGAAAACATACATTTCTATGTATAATTTATATAAAGAAAGAAATAGGTTGGTGACATTTCGGGAAAGAATGTCAGGGAAACGAAGTAAAATGTAGAGAAAGATGGTAAGAAGATAGGCGGAGTAGGTGGAACAAAATGATAGGTAATAATTCCATGAAAAATGCTCAAATGGTGGCGAGACAACATGCACAGAATCACCGAGATTTTGTAAAAATCAACGATTTAATGAGAACTTCAGAACAGGATCCTGAATTTAACGCTTTCTTTCCTCCCGCATCGCCACGTTTTCTCTCCCTCTCAATTTCTTGGTTTTTCCATCCGCCTCCTCCTCCTACACATCCTCCGCTTTATCGGAAGTTCTTTCAATATTTTACAGCATTTCATCTACTATTACTATCCTTACAAAATGATCTCGAAAATAATTACAACGAAGCAAAAGAAATCCCTCCGAATAATCGTTTTTCTTTTCCTTTTTCACATTTAAACAATACAAATTAAATGTCATTGAACTATTTATGTGAAACATTATTTTAATAATTAAATTTCATCTTTTTATTTATGTTAAAATAAGACACAAACTTTGATGGCAAATCATTGAAAAATATTAAATAAGAATGGAAGTTAATTTGAATGTTACTACAGATAATGTATTTCCTACTTTCTAATTTTCTTTTTCATAAAAAGAAACGAACGATAATATTCTAATTGAATGATCGAACATATCGAATAACAAACTGAAGTGAGTCAAATTGGTTGGATTAAATTTCAGTTTCGAAAAGTTGCTGCTAATCCAAATGTAAGATGAAACTAGTAAACATCTTTGAGAAAATGCTCACTGAATCAATCATCCTCATAATCTCAAGCATTCCGATAACTGATTAAATTTAAACATGATAAGAGATGCGAAGCAAATCTTAGAAGAATGAAATACACACACACACACACACATACACACAAATACACAC
>JARVGP010000427.1:0-22674 GCA_029876185.1 Mansonella ozzardi | reverse complement strand
ACACAAACACACACACACACACACACACATACACACACACACATACTAGTCGTGTTTATATTTCGAAGGACTTATCTTTAATATATTTTAAAACAGAATGATGTAACAATCCCTACTTCGTTACTTTTTGAACAACTATTTAAACTGCGCAATTTGCAACTTTCTATCGTTACGGTAAAAGCGAAAAAAAAAAACAGAAAAAAAAATTATGAAACATTTACTTTGAAATATTCCAGAATATCATAGTCGATATTATTTTTATATATTATTTTTATCATTGTTAACTGGCAGGAAATAAAAAAAATTCTTTTCAAACTTGACCTCTTTTTTTTCTCGAACTTTGATCAGAATAAAAGTGATGGGTATGATGATGATTGTATTCTAAATGCGAATGTTAATGACTATTGAACTTTCGGTCAAGTTATTATGACGTAAACAAAATTTTTTATTCTTAGATGAATGCAACATTCACGCTTAGAATGATATTATTTCATACTAAAATTGACAGGATAAGATAAACTTTATCAAATGATCATTTATAAATATATCTTTAAAAAAATTCGTTATTTTATCACAGTTCAATTCGGCTGCAGATGAGGATTTTTAAAGCATTTTTTCATTTCTTTTACAAAATTTTCATAGTTTTTTTTTCTCAAATATGACAAGTACTATGCATGTGGATTTCTGAATGCTCACTGAATGATCACTGACTACAAAAGAAAAAAAAACTTCGTATCATTCCATATTTTCTAATATAAACTAAACATTCGAAAATATTTGAGAAAAAAGTACGCATAAAATAAAAGAACTGGTCAACTGACAGCAACAAGAAAAAGCAAAGAGCATTTTATGATTGAGCAAATGTGGTGATTTAAAAATAGAAAAAACGGAAAAGGCAAAAAATTTTGGACAAATTGGAGCAATAAAATATAAAATTTGAGATTTGAGCTATTTTTCTGAAATGACATCGTCCAGCAAAAACTTTTCCTTTCAATAATAATGAATGAATATGGTTAAGCGTCGAACAAGTTTTTTTTTTTCCTTTTAAGTTGTTAAATTTCGTGTATTAAAATTAACTATTTAAATAGTCATTTAAGAAGTTCTTTTTTTTATTTTAAAAATTTAACATTGGAAGTTAATATTTTATTTAGTGATTATTTTATAATATTTTTCAATTGAATTTTCTATCTAAAATTAAAATGGAAGAGCTGTTACCGATAAAAAAAGCAAATGATAAGATAGCAATATTTGGAAATATAAAAATATAAAACCATCAGAAATATTTAAAATCAAATATTTGCATTTGTTTTTTTTTCTTTAAATGAATGAAATCCATGCGATTTCATACTTCATAACGAAAAATGATAAATAAGTGATGATTGGAATGAAAAGAATACGACGTGATGTAAATACGAATTTAAAGTGAGAAAAAAATTTTTGTTAATTTGGTAAGGCAGAATGAAAAAAAAAGAAGTGTGATATTTTGAAGATGACATAATTTTAAAATCAATGAAATGTCGTTTTTCTATATGGTTGTACCAGTTCTTTTTTTATTTAGATTTATACTATTTGTTGTTTACCACTTTCATTTGATATTAATAAATTTTGCAATTACTATGAAAATGAATATTAATTACATTCTTGATAAATTGCTGTTAATTTATCAATAAAATATAAGTTATTGTCGTCATTACTGCAATTCGCATATTTTTTTTTTTTTAAATTATTAGTGAAATTGAAAATGAAAATTGACGACCGTAATATAGAAACGAAAACAATTATGCATTCTAAAAATAAAATTTTGAATGCAAAAGTTTTTATTTAAGAAAAAAATCCGATAATGATATATGAAAAGAAATTATTAGAAATCATTTCATTATTGAATGAAAAATTACTCAATTTTTTAGTTAATAATACCCTCAGTGAATTAGAACTACGATGTGGAAGAAAGTAAGGAAAGAAAAATGTGTATGGTGAATGAAAATTCTGTCGATATTCATTAAAACTTGTTGATGATAACAGAGTTTCTAGTCAAAGCACATTCTATTCTCACGCAAAATGAAACATGTGCTGTGCCCCTAATATGTACACAGTATGATTAACTATTCAATATAATTTCAATGTCTTGCAATAAAGAATCAGCGTTTCTTGCTAATAAAAAAATTTAATAAATTTTTAAATTAATTAAAAAAATTGAGTAATATTTTTTTCTAATAATTTAGCTTATTATTTCAATCAAATTTTTCATAATTTTAAATCTCAAATTAGCAGCATATTTGCTTGCTTTTTAGCTATCAGAATTAATAGTTAATTGAACTAGATGGGATAATTTATTCCTGTTTTTGCTTAAGCAATCAAATAATATTATATCGCTTCAGCAATTCGTTTGAACTAATTGCGGAAATACTATTAAGTTCAATTAAGCTGCTAGTTATTGAATGCGACCATAATTTAGCTTTTTCATTCGTATAAAATTAACAAATTAGTTCGATTAATAACAACACTACATTAAAGTAATTTATTCATTCGTAGATTATTAAAATAAATAAAAAATATTACACATCGACAACATTTTTTAATGTCATTCAATTATAAACGATCTTTGGCAAAACTTTCGCATACATAAAAAAAAATCAAGTTCTAGAAAAGACTAAAGATAAAAACTATACAATTGGAAATAAAATAAAACGATCATTCATTATCATATCACTGGAATAAAAATTATTCTGAAAAGCCCAGTAGCGAGTGAGAAAATTGAGAAGAAAGTTCTACCTATGAAATAAATGTAAAAGTTCAGCAGACTTAAAATTTTGCATTAGACTAATACCAAAATATCCCTGAGATTTCCAATACATACAAAAAAGTTGTCCATTAATTATAGCTGCTAATTAGATCTTGCTTAACAATGAACTAATAAAATAAGATGTCAACTACAGCAAATCAAAATCAATTCTTAATCTATAATTCAAATAACTTGATATGTCATATTTCCAGCAAAAAAAAAAGAACCAAAAAAAAACTTGAAAGCATAACGGACTATGAAAGATGAAAATCAGCGGTAAAATTGAAAGACTGTATAAACAAAATCGAAAGACTGTATGGAAAGTGATAGCATTTATAGCAAACAGCATTTAAAAGCAGTCGAAGCAGTCTTTTTATATGTACAATCTGACATATTAATCGGCTATGTGACTAAAAATTATCAATAAAACAGTTGTGTGTTAAATTAAAAATAAGACAGGTATATTCGCTTATAATTTGTAAATGTTAAAAATCATTGAAGCGATCAATCGATAGAAAAAAGAATTTGCGGTTTCCATTGTTGTTTGCATACGCAGGTATGTGTATGTCTGCAATGCATACGCGTCCATGTGTGTATGTGTGTGTATTTGATTTTAAATGAAATTTAAAAGTGTTTTAAAGAAAAAAGTAGGAACAATGAATCATCTTTTGTACTAATCTATTTTTTTATCAATTTAACACATCATCTTTATAAGTCGTTAAGGAGATATTAATGAAATCAAACATGGAAAGTTATGAATCAGATATAAAAAGGAAACTTTTTATAGCTTTGGAAAATTATTTCTGTCTTTTTTTGACATTTATTTTTCTTCATTTTTTTGTTGCTATCAAATCTCATTTTATTGCTACGAAGTCTTCCTTCTTTACTATTATCATAAAACTTCATTAAGCAAATTTTTGTCAAAAAATCAGCTTGATCTGAATAATTCCGGTAGGCATGAATTCACTTATTAAAAATACATAGAAATGTGATAAAAAAAAAAAATGGAGAAAGGAAAAAGCTTAATGAATAGTCGTCGTCGTTAATCGGTTTAGTGAATGATGATCTGAAGGGATTTCACTCACATTTGACGCAAACTTGCTTCTGATTCAGAATGATAATGCGGATACTTGCATATGGTACAGCGGAAGGTCTGCTTAGACGGTGTAAGTAATGCATGGATTTTTCTACGATACCTTTTCTCCTCGACATTGATTTACGGGTAATCTCAAAGAATACAGCAACGTTATGAACAGTGTATCTCCATGTCTTCTGACTGGATGTTAGAATGAACCATTTAATGGTAGTCAGTATGGCTGAGGTTGAGCTACCATTTTAGAGAGTCTTTATATCTCTTTAGAACAATTCTTATTTAGGACCCAAATGGAGAATTCATCATTAGGGCAGTCTTAGGAAGGTTATGAGCCAATCCTCAAAACGTAACCTTTCCAGCGCAACTGTGTCCTCAGAAGCATGGTTTCAGTGCTGATAACTGCTGATAATAGCTGCCTCATTTGTTACATGATCAATGAAGCGAATATTGAGGATTGAGCGGAAGTTGCGCTAATGGAAGCATTCGAGGAGACGCAGGTGGTAGTAGTAGATGACTCGCGATTAGATCCATATAAAGGTATAGGCAGTATTATAGGCTCCATAAAACAAGTGTACTTTTTTTTTGATGTTTGTTGTACCAAACCCTTTTATGGAGTTTTCCGAAGGCTCTTTTCCCTTTGCTATTCGATTATCTTATCTCTTTATTGATCGCAGTATCAAAGGAAATGATTCTTTCAAGATAATTGAATTGGTGGACAGTCTTAAGTTGAATCCATAATGGTAATGTGTGCAGGATGCCATTCAGCTTGTGGTGTTCATTATGCTGACTTTCAGTTTTCCAGCGATAGAGAACAATCTCGGTCGTTTGAGCAGTCGGACTTGTGTCTTTTTTCTTATAAAGCGAGATGATGATTGCATCGCGAAAATCTGATGTAATTCGCATTTCTTCAACAAATTTGGAAATTTAACATGAAGCATATGGCCTACATGTTTTCAGATTTCAGGTATAATCCAACCAATCCTAGCTACTTTGCCATTTTCTATCTGCTTTATAACTTCAGGAGTTTCTGCAGCATAGGGAGTATATCCAGTTCTGTTTTTATCCTTTGTTGAGCGACTTGTTGAATTGCTAAGCTTTTAACTAAACGATTGGCACTGAAGAGAGTTTGGAAGTACTCAGACCAACGATTTAGGATGGAAGTTTTATTTGTGAAAAGGAAATAACTATCTCCACTGAATAGAGAACTTGTGAGTTTGGTTTGGGTTTTCGGAACTTCACAGAATCCTCTGTAACTACCCAAATCAACACATCATTAAATCTTTTCCGCTAGATTTAATCACCCTTTATTCAGAATATCGCGAAGTTTCCGTAGAAGTTTACTGCATGCATGACGAAATGCTGCCTTTCTAACATGAGGAGATGTCTGGGCCAAGTATGCAAGATGAGCGGTTCTCTTCTTTGCTAGAAGATCCTGGATCTCTTGATCATCAAACCAGTTTCTGCTTTTCTTGTGAAAAGTCCAAGGGATTCTTCATATGACATTCTTCATTCTGCAGGATATTATTTTTAATATGTTGCCAGAGGGTTTCGAGGGAGGATTCATCGGTATGATTTTCAAGCCTGTTTTGAAGATCTGCTTGAAAAGATAAAACTTGTCTTTGTCTGCAGAGTCCGGTTGTAGAGTGGAGGAACGTATATTGAAGAGAACGATACGCTGCTTATTCTGAAGTGGAAGTTGTAAGGAAATAATGCGATCGGAATGTCGTGCTGGCAAATTGTCAAATTATCGTGTTGGCAAAATGTTTGAATGCAATAGGGTTTTTTAATCATAAAGTCAACTCCTGAAAGATGTCGTTAAGTTTTGGGCTTGCCTGATCAATACAGTGTGTAACCGGCACCAGGTGAAAAACTTCGCTGAAACCGGTTATGTCGATATTGAATAGTGATATTTTGTGTGTAATTAGAAAGGATCCACGTTCTGGACATCTACTGTCCACGGCGTCAAGCAGAGCTCTGACGTACTTGTTAATCTGGAAACACCTTTGTGGGCGAATGTATATCTTTGATTCATTTTCTTTGTTTGACTGCAAACAGAAGATGTCCATTGATTACGTCTTGTTTGGGTGAAGAGTACAGATGAGCTTTGATTAAGCCACCTTTTTTATGTCTTTTTGGGACAAACACGCTGTTCTTGAATAAAGCTGTTTGGTCATCTAGGATATTGCCGAACAAGACTTGAATCCATCTGTATGAAGAGTTGGTTCTCCGGTTACCAGTGCACCTTCCATCTGTAGCTCCAAAGGTTTTTGGGCGTAGGTGAACCTTTTAGCACAGGAGATCCTGCTGAAGCCATCGCCAACATAGCTCACGAGGGTGTGCAAGCTTCTTTCCTATAACAAGTGGGTATCTGTGAAATAAATAAATGAACAGAAATTAAGCTAGTGATGATTGCTACGATTGCTAGGAAGCAAGATGTATCAATGAAGTCTATCTTCCCAATGAATACTCTAAATTCTTATTTACAACTCGGTGAATCAACTTATAAATCAACCAGTAAATGGAAGAAAAAAATTCCATATGATGCTAAACAGTAGAATCAAAAGGATAAATGAAAGCAGGAAGATGATTCAAGCCATAATTAATTAAGTTTAGAGTAATCAAATAAGTTGGAATATAGAAATTACAAAAACGAGATGTATTAAGAAGAAACGGAATGGGATATTATAAACTATTAATTGAATAAATAATAAAAAGACAAGAAGGTCTTTTTTTATTTCCTTGCTTGTCACTTACCTAATCAACTTGAAACTGAAATAAAATTACACGAGCGCACTCAAATTTATCAGGAGGAGATCGGAAAAAAAGAAATGATTAATCATTTTCTGTGCGGTCAAAAACTTCTCAACGATGGAAAATATTTGAATAAATCGTAATACAGTATAAATGAACATGAAATATTGATACGATATCTGATTTTTAAAAATGAAAAGAACAGTGAGAAAATAAAAAATGATTCTGAAGTTTTGAGATAACAATACAGCAATGCAAATCACGAATTGAACAGGAAACAGAGGTAAACGAGCATATAGAAAAAAATAAACTTAACTGATTAATCTGCGCACATTTCTGGTGTGACAAACATTTATGATGTGATAAAAATGATTAATTGATTTATCAAGAAATTTGAAATATAAATCCTATGTATTACAAATCAAAAATTTCGAATTATTTTATCATTAATAATCATACACTTCTCGTTAAATATTTGATTACGACAACGCTGAAATAAGTTGACAAGAAGAATGAATTTGAAGTTACTAAACATTGGTATCACATATTAACATACAGAGTTAAGTTATTTCTTATTTGTTAAGAAAGAAATGTCACCGCTAAAATATTAGCAGTCGCATCAATGAGATTAACTTTTGGTCAGCTTATGGTTATCAACAGCTGTCAATGCTTACGATGACATATATTTTAAGAAACTATTAGATATTAAATAACAATTTTTTTTAAGAAATGTTGTTTAACTATTTGTATGAAATCTGCATAACAAACATTTGTTTCATTTATAACATGTTGTAAAAGCCCCATATAAATAATTTCTTGAAATGAAAAAGAAAATGGGAAAAACTTTTAGCAAAATTATTAGTTTCTCAAATTTTGAATTCAATTGCTAGATTTATAAATGGTCGTATCGAAGGTGTAAAAAAAATCTAATGTCGTCAAATACAAAATCATTTCGCAAGGAAATCCATTTGCATCTTAAATTAGTTTAATATGATTTAATTAATATTAATATTGAAATGATCTCATTTTCATTATATGTGAAAAGACAACGAAATTAAATAATCACTTTAGTTCAAATACAAATTATTTTTTGTCAAAACTTAGAGAATTTAATGGATAGAGAAAAGTTTAATATGGCTGATTAAAATTGGAAACAACCAAAACGGTACTATTATAGCACAAGAGATACTATTGCAAAATTAAAATGTATTTCCTTAAATTTGATGATAACTTTCTCAAGCTTGAAATGAAACTAACAATGTTGAAGTACACTGAAGAACTCATCTTTATTTGCTAAAAATGAAATGATTTATTTTCCCTGTACGGTACTTGGAATGCAATGTGAAAAGCTGGAAAAAAAAATACTGTAAAAAACTTCGTTTCTCTTCTCATTGAAGAATTCAACTGTCTTTATCTTATGAGTACCATAAGGAAAAAAAGATGCATTTCATTTTTAGTAAATAAAGTTAGATGAATTCTCTCTATACTTCACTATCGGTAGTTTCGTTTCAAGGAGAAATGAATCAAACATTTCAATTACTTAAAACGAATTTTTGAAAATTGTAAATTATAATCCTACTAATTCCAATATCATTCATTCATATATTGCAGAATAACTTATGAAATGAAAAACGAAAAAAAGAAATGGAATGCAGTCCTAAGGTGGCATTTTTGCTACAGCTTTTAACATTAGTTTCCTGAATCCGAACCAAATCTTATTGCAAGAATTTATTGTGACTGTTAGCACTACATGAAATATTTACGTTCAATTAAGCAGAGGAAATCCCATCACTGAATTATTCAACCGTTGCATGATAACCAAAATAGTACAAATCAACATTTTCAATTCCTAAAAAGAAATTGTTCCCGTTTATAATTATTGGTTAGGAGTTATCCGGATTATATAATGATCCTTCTTTTTTTTTCATGAAAAAGAAATAATGGGAAAAAGATTGGAACAGACGTATATTTAAAAGTATATGTTTGAAAAGAAGTTTTTCAACTAAAATCCCCCATAAATATTGAAACTAATTGAAGGCCTACGATAGGATAGACAAGTTTTTCCAACACTTTTTTCTCTTCATAGCTTAGTAACAGTGATTAGTTTAATGAGAACTAACTACGCAAGTTTGTAATTGATCTAATATGATGATACTGATAACTAAGTGCTTAGAAATCAAAAAAATTGAAAGAAACATAATACTAAAAGACAGGTTCTTGCAAAAATTTTGTGGGAAATAAAATGCGAAAAAGACGTTTCATTGAAAATAAATAAATAAACAGAGCAATATAATAAACTTTCTGTACTATTGTTTGGCTCTGTAAAATTTGTTCAAATATATAAGTGAGAAACTATCGGTGAAACGGTAACAGCCATCAGGTATTTTTTCATTCATTTTTTTGTTCAACAAAACATTTTCTGAAATTCTGGAAGAGCAAAAACGGTTTATGATGAGAAATCTCTAAGAAATCCTAATACGACTTTGTAACTTAGTGGTTTGTTAGCGCTTCAAAGAAAAAATGATAGCAGCTAGTAATACATCTGAAATTATATATTCATGTGAACCATTGCATCACTGAAAAAAAAAGTTTCAAAAAAAAAATTCTGTAAGTAATAAAAAGCAAAAAAAGGATTAGAGAGAGAGAGAGAGAGAGAGAAATGTTAACTTTCATATTTGATTAAATTGGATAGTTTATTTAATTTCAATATATCTGTGATTTTTTACAGAAAATAGTTAGTTAATCGCAGTCAGTTATAGTTATGGTATCAAACTGCATGAAAAACAGATGAAATACTGATAAAGTTTGATAAAAGTTTACAGATTTCAATAATTCAATTTTTTGTGCCATTAATTTCAATCAGCCATCCATCTTAACGGCTAAATGACGAACAATATTCCTTTAATTTTCACAGAGAATCAGAATTATGACAGAAGAGTTAAGGAATAAGAAGAGAGGGGGAGAGAGAGAAAGAGAGAGGAAAAGAGAGGGCGAGGGAGGGAAAGAGAGGGAGAGAGAGGAAAGAAAAGCCTAGTCCAGGCTTATTCTTCTCTAGTCTAGAGTTTAGAGTTTGAAAATAAATTTAAGGCGCAATAAGAATGAAATAATCATAAAATTATTGTCTGCAAAAATTCATGGATGTTCCTCAAGACTTATGAATTGAGCAGATGATAAAGTCTAAAATTAAAGAAATTTAAACAGCAATATGAAAGAGACTAAGTTTGAAGATTATCAATTCTTTAGACATCCAATCAAAACTCCTTCATTATATCCGATCTGTTTTGATAACAGAATAATGTGAAGAAAAGAATGATAATTTAATCTTCGAATTAAGAGCGCAGTTAAAAAAGAAAATTAAAAATTAAAAAAGAAAACTCCACCATCTAAAAATGAAGATTTCATGCCATTTATCCATATCGTTTCGTATTTTCAAAATTTTCATAACAATACGGGATTATATTTGGTTGATTAATCATCCGCTAAAAAAGTTCGATACAGAATGAATCGTTAACAAATTTACTATTGAATCAACTGTGCCAAATTGATAGTTCGCCATATGTTCACTGTTTTCTAAGCATTCGGTCTATTCAAATAATATTCTAATGCTCATTTATAATAATTCGATAAAATATAATTTTTTTTAAAGATTCATTTGAATGCGATTTTTTTAACATGGAATTATGGGTCTTAGAAGTGGAAATTTAGTTTATGGACCTAGAATTTAACTTCATTGAAGAGAAAATTGAAGTTTTTGTCTGCGTAATTATATTTGTTGGGAATGCTAGTTTAAGAATATATTTAATAGCTTTGAAGGAAGTAAATTACAGTTGAGCACAACTTTTTCGATATGCGACTAATTTCAGACTATCAATATTGGGCTATTACCAAGAAAAAATCTTTCAGAAATACATTAAATTGAACTTTTGAATATTTGTCATATTTTCAATAGAAATGGATTTATGGACTTTTAATCTTAATATATTTATAATATGTAATGATGCATCAACCATATATATATATATATATACCCCAGGCTAATTTACTGAAAAAGCTCATACTATAATTTTCTCACGACTCTAAAATTTTGATAGCAACAATCATTTAAATATATGAATTATATCATTAAATTTCAATATAAGAGTTTCAAAAAAACAAAAATAAACAAATAAAGTAATCCAATTAAAAAAAATTACCCAGTTTTTCAACAAATTATCATTAAAATTATTGCAAAAGTATGAGAAGTACAGAAATAAATTCCATCGAATAACATTTGTGCTTTGCTTCCTGCTTATTCAAAAAACTAAAAAAAAACAAAGATATGGAAAAGTGCGTAACCTTGGTGACCAATAAATTTTTTTTTTTGAATTTCATTTTTATTGAGGATATGAAAAAAACAAAAAGAAAACTAGATAAGTTAGATGGGAATTAGCAAGAGGGAGACACGAAATTATTCATTCAACTGATATCATAAGAGTAAGTGATATATTTGATTGCTGTCATTAATATTTGATACGAAGCTAATGAGAAAAAAAACTTGAAAACTTACCTTTTGGCATTTCATTTTCATCTGAGGGCAAAGAAAAGTTAAGGGAATTGGAATAAAGGGAGAAGAAAGATGAAAGAGGTATACGATAGGTTGTTAAAGTAAAAGGATACATATTAATACTATTCCATTACTTAGTCACCTGTCATTAATCTAACTATTCCACGATGACTTTTGTCAAAAAAAAAAGTAGCGTCAAATAGAAGCCTAATCTGATTTTACATGATAATTATGTATCTTTCGCAAATTTTTCATCAACTGAAAGCATCAATGCTTCCAGCTTAATCTAAAGAGTGATTTGAAAAAAAAAAATGACTGAATGAATAAAGCCACGCAGTCCTACAATAGAAAGTATGAATGTGCTAGTTCAAAAAAAAAAAATGAGCAGATAACAAAAAATGAATGAATAATTCTATTGATGCAAAAAATGAAACGAAATTTCGCAAAATCTATTATCTTCTAAAATTTATCATTTAAAATCTGCCATCATAATAGCTACGCTACAATGACTTGATAGCCTCAAAATAGAAGCCTAATCTAATTTTTTATAGCTTGCAATGAGAATACTAGAAAACCAATTATTAAAAGGAATTTTCTTATAGAGTATGTATTTTCACATGACTTAATGATGCAATCTCATTAAGCACATTACATTATTATTATTAGCTAAAGCATTCAAATAAACTGAAATTTCTTGAGCTGATTTCTGGCTTTTTAATCATACCATAAAGCTATTCAAGCTAGGATATAATCAAATTGTTTACTAATTGAGAATAACATTTCCGACTCGTATTAGTGGTACTTTAAAAATTTTTTTAAATTCATAACAAAGCAATAAATCATTGCGTCCTATTATGTCGCAAAATTATTTGATGAATTGAAAATTATACTAAATAAGGCTCAACTTTGAGTAAACAAATATCAAAGCTTGAAAATACAACCAAGCATACTAAATATGAAATAAAATCAGATAGTTTATTTAATTTCTTAGCCAAGATAAAACTAATATGGATTGGGAATGCAGCAAGAATAATCAGTGGAGGTGCAAACAAAAACTGAAAAGGTAATACAATCAATTTTTTTTTCTTTTTTAAATAAACAATATAAACAGAAACAGGATTAAAAATAATCCCACCATTATTTAAAAACGACACCTTTCGTTAACAATAACTCGGTTAATTTATGTTTTGATTCTTCTATTGTTCTTTTTTTTGTCATTCATAAAAGTTTTGTAAAACAACAAACTTCCAAAAATAAAATTGAAAAAATAAATTACATTTCAAAACTTGTCTGTTATTGTTTCATTTTTTTTTCTTTTGAATGAGAAATAAATCTTATTTATATGAAGCATTGCAATCAAGTGGACAGTTTTTTGTAGTTTTTTGATAAGAGACTGTAGAATTTTTAAATAGAATTCTTAATCAAACAGATGCACGCATTGATCGCGCATTGAGCGATCACAACTAAAGCAAGTTTAATTATGGTATTCTATGCTCACAATCGCAACATGAAGCTAATAAGAGAAATGAAGATAGTTTATTTTGAAGATACCAAATAAATATACAAGCTTTATTTTGAGAATGCCACATGAACATAGTTTTTGAACGACATGAACAAAAAATTTATAAAACATGCTAAATTTTAAAAAATGATCCATTAATTATCATTGGACAAACATATAATTACTTATATTTTTTTCAAGATTCCGTTAAATTCAAATTATATGTGCAGTTGTTTTTCAAGATTTGAACTTCCGTTAAATTCAAATTCCAGGCACTAATTATAAAAAAGGAAAGAAATTGAAATTTAAGAAAATGGAGGAATTTCCCAGCCAAAAATTCATTTGATTTGAATCTAGAAGATACTACTGCGTGTGGAAAAATCATTGTAAGTAAAAATAGATACATTACATGTTCGATCTTGAAAAAAACTTTTTTGAAACGAAATAGTGGAAAAATTGGTATGGTATACGAGAACGGTATAATACAAGTGCAAAATCAAAATAATAAAGTTTAATTAAATGAAGAGCGTTTTTCAATAATTACAGCTGTTTTCAATTTATACTATCCGAAACATCCGAAATGACAAATCTTTCCATCCTTTTTATTTCAATTATGCAACGCACAAAACCGTATTAAATTGAAATATAGCAAAAGTGCATATCAAAAATTAATAAATGGTAGTAAGATGAAATTTACAATGTTCTTCATACTTCAGAAATTCCGAAATTTCATCTTAAAATGGTTCGTTTACATTAAACGTACAAATGTAACATATGTTGTGAGAAAGAGAATTTGCTATCAAGATATTTCAAGCAGGAAAAATGCAGTGACTGTTAAAAACTAAAATGATGAGTTAACAAAAATCTTTATCATCTTAAAATTACTTCCACATATTTCCTTTCGCAAAAAAAGAAATTAGCAACATAATTTTCTTTGTACCAAAAGAACACATCAGTTTAGCATACATTAATTTAATCTATAAAACTCTGTCTGAACCTGATTACTTACTTTCATTATGAACCTTCTATGGAAATTACTGATGTCACAAATTTAAATTAGAAATTTTGGAAATCTTTTAGACAGTTGAATAACTGTTCAGTGATGTGCGCAAAGTGAATTCACTGACATTTTGAGACCATACAAAAAACTAGCATTATTCCAATTTATCTTGAAATATCTTGAAACATAGTACTGCCCTGATTTTTCCTAATATCAAATTTTATAAAACGATTTACAGTTAAAAAGAAATGCAGCTTTATTTTCCGGATTGGCAACTAGCTAAAAAATATAAAAATTTCATACAATTATAAACGTAACAAATGGAGATCTAGATGGATCTAAACATGGTAAATGAACATTTATTCAATTATGAATATATATTTTAATATAGCAGCATGGCAAAATCTCAAACTGAATAAGATAATAAGAATTTTTGAGATGAGAAAAAAATAATTTCATACCCAAAAGGAAATGGATTTTTTAGAAACAACTGGTATTTCAGAGCAAAAGTAGAAATAGTCTACAATGAGTGAAAATACATGTATAATTAAACTTCTATCGTTACTTTTTCTTTCATGTTTCACAAGTAAATTCCCTTCAAATGAAAGCATGCAGATGAAATTATATCACACGAATTGTAAAATTTCAGTACTCCAAACAACAATTTCAACAGTTTGAAATCTCAGGAGTTAAATAGAGAAACTAATTAAACTGCGCATTCATTCCACCACTTTTCCGAGCTTCTCATTTAGTGGTTTCAAGGAGAAACAGTAAACCCTGAGATGGGCACATAACTGCTGAGTGATCATCATGCAGTATAATAAAAGACTGGCATAAGCATATACCTTAAAATTAAAGATTATAGTCAATTATAAAATAATATTGATATATTTTACATAAATGTACTCTTCAAGACTTTCTAAAATTATGCCAAGCTTGATGATAAGATGAAGCCTATTTTGGATGCGCTATCTGATTGTGACTGTAATGTTTGACACATAGTCAAACATAACCACTTCACGCATCAATCTATCCCATCTTTTATTGCTTAAATTGCCAACAATTAAATGTAAATAAAAGTTCACTTTGAACTGAAATACTAAAATTTTGTCAAACTTTTTGTTTTCCAATTTTTTAATTTATTTTACGAAAAAAATCTGACTTTAAAGAACCGACTGAAATGAATATCGGAACTGATCACACGCGTAAGTTCATAGTCAAAATAAAAAATTATGGCAATAGGAAAAACAAAACAAAAGAAAAACTTACTGTGGCACAAACAAGAAGATAAAATTCGTTTACCGGCATATCGTAATACTGATTAAGCATCATCATCAACGGTGACAGATAAATCCAATCCCACATTGCTAATTCACTACGACTCATGTGGGCCAATATTAATCTGAAACTTTTTGCAATTTCTACTAGTTTTCCGAATGTTCTCTTTTACCAACATATGTTTAGAATGCTGATATTGGCAAAGAACAGCAGCAATGGAAAAATTACACACTGTTTGGTTACAACTTCATTCCTGCATCGATTAAAAATCTAATAAATCTGAGTTATGAAAATGGAAATTTTAAAATATGCGACAAACCTCATAGTAGCTTTCGTTGATACTGCACCAAGACACAGAGTGAACAAAGTGATGTGGTCATCGTAAACTGCTGTCACTGATTTACTGTATATCATGCAAAATGGTGTTATCATCATCAGCAATGGTATCAAAGGTGATAAAACAGATGTACCCTAAAATATACAGTGAATATCAAAAAAATTGATGTAATCTAAAACTATAAAAAATTTCAACTCCAGTCCTCCTTGAACTTACCGCAACAGTAGAACCATTCTTTCCTACACCTCCAGTAACGACATCTACGAGATAATCACCAATCTGCGAGATGCACAATAAAGATGAGAGAAAAACGGCCACATACTTTAAACTGATATGCAGAAACTGAAAAAATTATAGCGCTTTAGCAGAAAACTGAAACTGAATCTTGCGTTCAAAAATGCCCAAATATCCACACATTATCATCAAAACTAAAAGGCAACAGCTTTATAACAACCTGCTCGGTCCAAAAACCTGTGCCAAATATAGATGTCGCTAGTAGAACGACTAAGATGGTCATTTGTGCTTCAGTGACGTCAAATCTATAAAAACAGAACATTAGTTGTTAATATTTTTAGATTCCCACATAAGGAAATCAAAATTCAAATTCCATCTGTACTGAAACATATATCTCAAAACTGATCTAATGATAAATCACGTAGAGAATGAACAAAAAAAAATTACTTTGCGAATTTCAAACGACCCGTACAATACGTACTCCAGTGCGCACAATAAAAAAGTACAACTGATGAAACAGTTACAGAAAGTACCACGTAACGTTCTTGCCCCAGTAACATCGCGTAACAAACACTCAACGTGACAAGTACTGAAATATTCATATGAGTGCAAAACAAATCATTAAATGCACTCAATGAAATAAGGATTATCGCACTTGTATTAGCATGGTAATGGCAAATAATGAAGCAGTTAAAGACGTATGATTTATACAGCAAATATCGATTTGCAAACATTACATTTAAATAACAAACCCTGCGACATAGCGTCACAACCATGATCGAGTAATTCACCTAGAGGCGAACTTGAGCCTGTACGACGCGCTTGCTTCCCATCAGTAGCATCCAATGTTTGATATAAAAATACGCCAACTGCTGCTTGGAAATAGGCCCAAGATGATGCCTGCACTAATAAGGGTAATTGCTTTATAAATTTATAACGACTCAGTCATAATTCCTTAACGACTGCACTCATATTAGGAAAGATGACACATTACTTACAATAACACAGAAGTTAAACTTACAGCAATTTTGGCATCATACGAGAAACAAGCCAAGACCAGTACAGTTATAAGATTTATTAAAAATCCCAACACAGTGATTACATTTGGAGCAACCCACATAGGATAAAATTGAACCACATACTCCCAAAATCTGAAATGTACTTAGCAACAAGAGCAATGTTTCTTAGGCGGCTTATAGCATTACAACTACTATTATATAGTCTCTGGGAAACTTATTACAAAATCTGTTAAAACTACCTTCTTCATGTTTTCGACTGCTACTGTTACTTCATTAAAGGGATACATATGAGCTTTTTAAAAAGATAAGCTCCGGGATAAATTTAGCAAATGGCTCAATTTTTTTAGGAAAGAAAATTAACAATAAATAAATTGGCAGAAAAGTCCTTCTAAAAATTACCGTTTCATGCAGTATTCATCAAGCCAAGACGTATCAACTGCGGAATATTTGTGCTCTCTTAAACGATCCATCTGAGCAACTCGAAGCTGGCAATCACTTTCCAGATAATCTTCCCATGCATTACGTACTGACCATTTTACATATTCCATAGTTCTCTAAATTTTTCATACAATTATAAGTCACAAAAACAATCAGCGAATTTTAAATAATCCAAGATTCGTATCACAAAACGCTAAAATACGAACCAACAGAAGTGCTCTCTTCAGATGAATCAGTATACTTTAATACAAAAAAAAAAAAAAATTGATAAAAAATTGAAATCTCAGAAAGTGCTAATAGTAAATGTTCCGGTTCAAATCATCAGAGAGAATCATTCAGTGTGATGTTATGAAAAAGCCTGAAGTCCAAACGAAATTTGTGCTTGTTTTTGGAAAAACGAAACGGAGAAAAGTGTTATTTAAATGTATGCAGTGTTAGTTAGAATTTGTAATCTGGATGAACAATATGAATGATTTGTTACAATCCCTAAAAATCGGAACCGAGACTGGTAAGACTATCAAGATTTACTGGGACAGATATGGAATAGTAATTGGACTAAAGCAATACAGGAAAACTATAAGTGGTGATCAAACAGATGAGGATAAAAGGAGTACAAATGACAAATTACAACTGAAAGACGAAAACAGGCATGGATGGAATTAGCGATCAAACAATTGGAAACTTTCAATCAAATGAATAATTCAGTGCCACATGTCTATTCACATTAAATAAAATAAACCAACAGTTGGAATTGACCTGTGGAACTGTTTTCCTACCCAAAAGCATTCATTTTTTTCATGTCTGTTTCCTGATCTTATGAAGTTACATCATGCTCAATAGCATGAGGTAGATGTTCTTATGTTTAGCTTTTGTGCATTTAATCATTAAGCACAAGTATAAGAATTACATTTGCAGCAACACTAACCTTTCATCATTCATTTTCTCAACATATCAAAATATTGTGGGATGATCAGATGAATGATCAAATTACACACTCTCCACATATAGCCTCTAATAAGGTAGAAAATTAATGAAATTCATGCAAAGGTATTGCAGTAAAAAATATTTCAGAGATAAATACTTTGATTAAGTAAATTGCTGATAACACTGTATGAAATACATATTCTGCTTCCTGCATATGTTCATTTACAGAGAAAACCAATACCCCTGTTTGCTAATTACGCAATAAATTCGAACTGTAAATATTGTTTATTTCATTGTGAATGCTTTTTAAAATTTTGCAAGATTTATATTATGAAGCAAAGCAAAACTGTAAGTTGAGGAAAAATGGCAGTTAAGATTATGATCCATTTTAAAGCAGAAAAAAAATAAACGCGAAAGAAAAAAAGCTCCCTGGAAACAATCACTCAATCGTATGGAGCCTGAAATTACGATAGCTTTGTATTCGCAACCAAATCAAAAGAAATTAATCGTTCAGGTGGTATCTTAGAGATCTAAAAAAACTACTGTATGCGGCATATACATAGTCGCGATACTTTTAGGCATTTAACGGCAATAATAAATGCGTAAGCTCTCCACCCGTTCGACAGAGCAGCTATTCCCTTAACCAGTTCTCGATTAATTCAGTTTCTCAAATTGAGTATAAATTTGATGATCGCTAGTTAATTTTAAGATTCTGTCTAACCATTCAGTCTGAGTATCCCTACAAGTACCATGCGGCAGTCGTTCCTTTTGTGTATAGTAATTTCCCCTGACTGAAGAACCAGACTGCAACTTTCATATGCATAAATGCATAAAATTATGAGAAAAACTTGGGATGGAGAAACGCTAGAAAAATGCAGTGAGTTCAAAGCGAGTTGTTTTTACAGTCAAGCCCGAAATTTACCTGCTTATCGCTGCTCTTTCCATTACAACTTTTTGAAAAATTCTATTCTATTTTTCGTTTCCATTCTAATGAAACGAAATTTACACCCCCAATTTTAGCTTTATTTTCAGTTTGAAATGACATGATCCATATTTTTGATATAATCCGCATAAGTAATTCAGTATCAATTCGTAAAAAGTAAAGTGTTTTTTTTCCTTTTTTTTGTGCAAGCATCGACAATCTGCAAAAAAAGCAGAACAAGAGTTGGAAATAATGACAGGATATGAGCATATTCTTCAAAAAATGTAAATGGTGACAAACTTTTGAATAATCATCTATCACACCGTTTGAACAAATATATGAAAAGATGCATGCAGCACACAGGGAAAACATCTCTGTTACTTTTTTGATGAAAACAGCTGAACCTATACTTCAAGAATAAAACACTAGAATGGATAACATTAAGTTCTACATTTGACTGTTAAATAAGCAGTAGCGAACCGTTTAAAAAATAAGTTGATAGTTGCCTCATTCAAATTTGTATCTGTATGTGAATCGTTTTTCACAAATGTCTACCGTGAATATTTTATTGAGATGTGAAATCAATAAAAAACAGAAGACATTGTAATACGATGAAAACCTCCCAACAACTTCAAAGGAAGCAAGGAGAAATTATATATAGGTTTACCAAATTAGCCCTGAAGAAAAAGAGTGGTTCAACCTTGAAATCAAAAAAATATGTAACGATACAACTGAAATGTGGTCATCACTTCACAAAAGCGAAATGGGCAAAGAATGCTCCTTCAACGATGCAATGTCAACTGTTTATGACACAGAATACTTTATCAGTAACAGTGACATCACATCAACGTTGATCGAGCACTTTTTTTTTCAGTCAAACAATACTGTTTTGCAAGTTTATTACAGAAGAATAAAACTATTGTCTCGTTTTTAATCAACCCTCCAATCATGAATGATTTTCAGAAAACATCAATCATTTTCAAAAAAAAATTGAATTTTTTGGAAAAAAAGAACTTACTCTTTATTCATATATTTTCGATCCAACTGCCCTGTGAATACTACCATATGACAAAAATGAAAAAAAAGAAACAGAGGAAATAACATGCAAAAAAAAAAATATAATACTGAATTATACACAAGGAAGATACCTCAAAGCGTGCACGATAGGAGTATTTGCTCACGTAACTTCGGGAATTTCTTATACCACAGCGACGTTCAAACTCACGTGATAAATGTCGTGCTGTTGGTCGAACCCAACCATAACTCCGCTCTTCACCATTCATCACACCCTTAAATCTTGCACTACCCTTAACTTCATATAATACAGCTATATTCATAAAACATACAAATTCAACCATTGACTTATGAATCTATGTACTACTATAAATACAAATGACACTAGAAAGCTACAGAATTTTGAACAAAATTTCATAAACACAAATGCCGCACTAAACGATAGTAACTACAACAGCATTTCCAAGTGAGCTCCAACAAACAATGGATAGATTAACAAATGACAAATCAGTTATGATATATACAATAAAATTATTAATTACTGCAGTCGCATTTTTGGATGTATATAAAAGCATTAACGCTTACGCTACAAACTGGCATGCATAAAACATCCACACTGATTGATCACTTGGAAAAGATGAAAGTATAGCAAACACGAAACAAAAAGTTATACCTAAAAGATCAAACAAGTGCAGACACAAACTAAACGAACGATGATCAAATAAGAAAAACTGAATGATTTCGAAGAAAATAATCAGTTATAGAAATTACTAATATATACATTCAACTGTCCGCTACAAAGTATTTTCAACCTACAATTGAATCTCAGAAGGTTACGCATAGAGAGATACCAATCTATTTCACTCCATGTTCCAAGTTCCATGAAAAGATGAGGTAGAATCTGGAGGTAAAAAATAGAGATTTAGGAAGCATACTGTAATAAAGGTCTGAATGCATATTAAGCAATTAAGTGCAGTGAAACTTGGAATGTTTCTAATATTCTCCAAACATATACGGATATTGTGATAAATAGTAGACTATGATCTTTAGTATTTATCACCAGTAAAGATTTACAAGCTATCTTTCGGGGGGGAATTATATTATATAAACTACCTGTGCATTGCCGACGGTCCAGAGTGGAGGCCCTCGACGTAACCTTCCACTGGCGTCCATAGCTGACCTGCAAACATTGGTATTAGTTATACTTTTACCATTATTGTGGTTAATAAAATGCACGCAGAGTAGTCTTGGATTGCCTGGAAAATGACTTTTAGAGAAACATGTGAGCCAATACTCTAAGGAATTTAACGGATGAATTGCAAACTAAAGAAACCAATCATCTCAACGATATGCTTTATTAACGCTTAATGTAAGCATAGGAAATGGGAAAGAAAATTTGACGTTTCTTCCATTATCCGATATATCTCGAATACATGTATGAGTTCGTCATTGGCAAAATGAAATCTTTCTTCGGACACACTTCTGCTATAATCATTTCATTTCTTGCCGCTATACAATGACACTTTAATCTCTCGTTCCGAAGACACATATTCATAGCTCACGTAATTAAACAAACAAATGTGGACAACTATCTGATAACTCCGAAATATATGTAATTGATATGGAAGTTCTGGCAAAGAAACCCATAAGTTCATGTTAATATCAGGTAAACATCCTCAATCATTGCCTCATTTACTACTCAACCATAACCATCCCTTGCGATTTTCCTACTCATTGCTGCCTTCATCTATCTTATCTTGCTTATCATTTCCTCTCCTTCTTATCTTCACAGCAATCTCATCGCATTGCAAAATTGTTATCAGTGCGACTGGCCAATTGATTAAATTGCTGATTTCTAATCGCTTTCTTCCTCTACACTCTTTCAATTCTCCTATTTAAACAAATAACACAGTACTCGGGAATTGAAAAATCATAGTTGCATTTTCATATATTGATTAAGCCAATGACCAGAAAAAAACATACATAGAAATGAATACAAGTTTTGCATGGCCCAAATATTACTTAGTTTTAGAACGCAATGAAAATTACTTGTCTCAGGCAGTGAAATTGAAAAAACGTTGACATCATTGCAATGAATATATATTGCATGTACCTCTTGATATAGTGAATTCCTGAAGTTTTAGATGGAAGTGCTGTTAACTTATCATTTATAAGTTATGAAAGATAAACCTGAAGAGTCAATTTTTGACATTATACACAACAATTGATATTGATATATGTAATGTCAGGAACTGGAATTAGATTTGGATATCATCGTAGTCTAAATAGAATTGACTGATTCTATTTAGAGGTTAGGTAATATAGTCGAATCTTTTCCAAAAGAAAACTAACGAAGTTGATGATATTTTTGTTGAGAATGGATAAATTTGGCAGAAGAGGAATGATAATTATAATGTGAATCTAAAAAGCATGAAAATTGATGACAGTAAATGGATAAAATAAAATGTGGTCAAAAAAAAAAAAATCTTGCGCTTTTTTAAAGAATTAATCTGAATATTGACAAATACAATTTTATTTTATGTCTAACATATAAAATATTAGATATTCAAAATAATTTTATTTCAAGTTAAACATATAATATATTCATAGAAATGACTTACAACATATATTCATTGAACTGACCTGATTCTATTAGTGGATTGATGCTATCAGTCGATCAAGATTGATGTTATCAACCAATCAATTATGACGAAAAAAAAAAAGTGAAAAACAAAATAATTCCGCCACAATTTTTCTGCCATATAAAATAATTGTCTGATCTGATTTAAAAAAAAAAAAAAAAAAAAAAAAAAAAAAAAATTTTAAAAAAAAAAAAAA